>VCRD01002693.1:1131-19132 GCA_006783055.1 Trinorchestia longiramus
ACAAGCACAGCCACCTCATCGCAGGATAGATGGATAAGAACACGAAACAATGTACTATCCCAATACAAAACAGTCGCTGAATAACTACGACATCAAATAACTTGCTAGCAGAGCTCACTCCCTGGCTGTGGAGTCCGGATTATTGTTAAGCCCCAAGCAGGTCTGCCAGGCCTTAGAGGAGCGTACATCACTGCGCAGCCGCAGCTCCAGCTCCAGCAGACGATGTTGAGTTCTGCATACTTGCTCGTATCGCTCGCCTGACACGCAGCCCGCCCTGTAACCTAGCAGGCAAAGCAACAACAAACAAACTTTAAACTCAAGCTTCGTTATTTGTCATCAATAAAAGTATAGTTTAAGATTTGAAAACGTTACGGACTCGTATGTTGATAATCGTTTATAAAATTCTAAAAACAACGGTTGAATACTGGAAATTCTGGAGAAATTCTAAAAAACACTACAATTAGTGAATCATCGATATGATGGTGAAAATAACGAGGTTTGAGCGCATCTCCAATATAGTATACAGTACATGTATTGTACTCGTATTTGGGGTTTCAATTCTTAATGTTAACATTTAAACTTGTGATGAAGCTCCAAGCGAAAATTCGCGTCCTTCAGCGTTGCAACTTGAGGTAGAGGCTCGTAGGGAGGCTAAATGAGCTTAATGACGAGAATATAGTCTCCCTGGTCTCTGAAGTCTCAAGCAAAGTCATTCCAATGATCCATCACACTAGGAACTAGACAAACTGCGGCTAATTCTGACTAGCTCACCTTTAGCAGTGAGTCGCAGGTCAGCGTTGTCAGGACGAAGAGCAAGTCTATACTCAGCACGAGAAGTGAACATTCTGTAGGGCTCAGTCACGCCCATCATGGTGAGGTCGTCCACCAGCACGCCCAGGTATCCCTCAGTTCTACTCACAGTCAGCGACCCCGGATTCTGCGCAAGCAAAAATGAAAGTTATACAAAAACGTCAGCATTTCAGAAGACCTTTGCTAAACTAAATGATGTACTACATTCAAATATGTATACCTCAATCACTTGAATTATATGCGCAACACGTATCCTTCTAGTCCTCTTCTACTCCACAGCTGTCCATCTCCGTTACTCCTCTACTCTTCCCAGAACGCCTTGTGCCAAACTCTCCCCCATACATTTCTACAGGCACCGGCAGACCGATAAATAAATGACATAACAGATGTACTTCTGCAGCGACTCCGTATGACTAGGGTAACCTAAGACAAGTGGAAGGTGTTCAGACAATTGCACGGTCACGCTGGCCTACAGTTACATGTATGAAGCACAAAACAGAAGTAAGTCACAAGTGTACTTCGTAAACAATGTTAACAAAGCCTAACATCGCTACCAGGGCTCTATAAAATCTAGTAACCATTTGTATTTTGCACTCAGACTCGAGATGACTAGGTTGAAAACCGGGCTCCTTTAGGGTAAACTGAAAAGTAGTAAAATCTTGCTCCTATTTTTTATTCATTTTGGTAGCAGGCTCACCACTGTGATGCCGTGTACCCCCAAAGGTTTGCTACTTTTTACATGCATTTAAATACTTTTGGTCACACTTTTCTTAGATGCTGGTATTTATGGTAATATGTACATGTCGTAGCACTGATGCACAGCAAACTATGTGTATCACACCAGCTACCACGCCACCCAGTAACACCAGCTGCCACAGACACTCACAGCAGCGTTGACACCCGCCAGAAGCCCCTGCGCAGCGGCCTCCTCATAGCCTGTGGTGCCGTTGACCTGCCCTGCAAGGTACAGGCCGCGCACGAGACGTGACTCCAACGTACGGTGTAGGTCACGCGGATCCAGGTAGTCGTACTCCACGCCGTACCCTACGACGAGGTCATGCTTCAGCTTATCTTCAGGTATAGTGCTCCTATTATCGTGTTAATTATGCAATCATCCCGAATTATAGTGTTAATTACGTAATTATCTTCAATTATAGAGTTAATTTTGTAAATATCTTCAATTATAGTGCTACTTATGAAAATATCTTCAATCATAGTGCTTATTACGTAAATACTAGATAGTTCCCGTAGAAATTCCACATTTTGAAAGTAATTAAATTAAGGATCTATGAAATAAAATACATTTATCAGTTTTACCCGTGCTACTATCTTACATAGTGCTACTATCAGAACTTCAATATTTTACATGAATACACAGTATGTCCCACAAAAACACGAACCCTTATGTCCCGTATCAGTAATACCATCATAAGAATACCATAAGCATTTAATTTCTAGCAAAATTATCCCTCAAAATTAATTTATAGAAAAGAGCATACAATAAGTCGAATGATGGTATTACTGATATGGGAAAATAAATACTCGGTTCGGATTTCTGTGAGACATACGGTATACAGAACTTCCAATCTGTATCTCATCTACCGATAACATGGCCGTGTATAAGAAGAAGGCGAATAACGGGGGGGAAATGGCACATTTTATAGTAATCCGGTGCCTTTGGTATCCACAATACAATGCTCATACTACATATATACCCGTTCTGATTTTAGTTCAATAATTTTAGGGAGAGATAGAGATACATTGTCTATTATATAAGTAGAACTAGATAAAAATATTTCGGTTAATTTTTCTGGGTACGATACGGAGGATAGTACGACTAGGCACCCACCAGGTTGCACCATTTCCACTTGCTGCAGTCCCGGCACGAGCCTGAGCAGTTTGAGCTGGTATTCCGGAGGCATGGTACAGTTCAGACCCTGTGGATACACCAGTTCGCTCTCCAGACCTTCTGGCTCCAGCCAAATCTGGTGTTGACGACCGGGAAACCTGCCCACACTCCTCTTTAGTTCACGACATTCACGGCACTGAAGGTCACACATTCGGAATGAGCGAAAAAATGGTGACACGTATCTGGTATACACGAAGCTGATAGTAAAAAGTTCGTATCTGAATTCAAGCAACTTTAATTTTGTCTTCTGGCTATTACCGACCATCTTATTACGAAGATTTTGTTTGGTTTCTTCTGGAATAAAACTTCTGGACAATGTTGAAGTAACTCGCGTTTTTTAGTACCTTGAACTAATTACTAATGAGTTTTGAACACTCGTTCGTACAGTCCTTGAGTTACTTCGACATATTCTAGTAGATACAATTTTATTTAAGTCCAAACGACGGAACGCGAGTAATAATAGGAACTAGCAGAAGCCCGTGTAGATTACACGATTTTAATAATTACCTCACTTCCAAGCATATAAGGTTAAGTATGAAGGAAATGCTTGTTTGTATTGCTTCGGCTGAATCAAGAATATATACCTGATCGTATTTTCTTCTTTCGTCATTGTTTGGATGCAAACCAGAAATGAAATGATATGTCTGACCGTGCAAGCAGAAACAGTAAGGCCCTCTTCCAGGCGGCATAATTACTTCTGCACCAAAAGAAGCAAATGAAAATGCTGCATTGTAATTTTTAATGTTGTCTCGGTAATTTCTTGCTTCATGATTATCACACTCCAACAATCTTCGAAGTAGTAGAGGGCATTCTTGTAAAGAGGGTAAGCGAACTTTCCCATTGTGACAGCAATTTAGTAGCTCTCCTTGAAATCTAAAAGCAGAACAGAAGCGACATATGACATTCATGAGACCTATATTAAATTGTTCGTTATTTATTTGAATTGTGTTCAGCCTTCGTTCTTGGTTTCGTGCTCTTATATTTGAATTATGCTCAATTATCTCTTCTTCGCTCATATTCGCTCTTCATTCCCCGAACGATTTCTTAACCCTTTCGGTACCATGATGCAAACATCAAAACCTTTTCAACATATTTAGCATTAAATTTAAAAAAAGATGAGTTGTGATGTTTTACTGTCACTGCATTGTCCTGATCAAACTGTAGCTTGCACTGCCCTACCAGCGTTTGCACAGACACACGTGTTGCTCTGCATCTTAATAGGCGAAAAATGACTGCGGCTACCAGAGATGCCGTCAGTACCGAAAGGGTTAAATCGTTCAAGTAAACATCTCTTTCCTCTTGAGTCATGCGAGCTCTTCTTGCAGCTGCTCTATTCCTAGCTTCCAATCAAGTTCCTGTTCATATCTCGAATAGATTGCCTTCCTTCCGTTCTTAGTCTATCTCGAAATCTTCTTTGTCTCTCTCTGGCTAATTCTCTCCTCCGCTCCATTGTGAAGGGCGAACGCAGTGTGAGTAGCCTAATAAATAATGGGATAATATTTATTGGTACTTTTCACAATCCCGTTTAATGATTAGTTACTAATTATTCTTCTTGATCTCTCGCCACAAAGTCAAATAATTATTGTTCTTCTTGATCTCCAGCCACAAGGGCAAATACGACCCCTTATATACAGCACCTTCGTAGACACGATACCGCCAGTCACAGCGCCTTCATACTAATGAGGAGCGTTACACACGAACTTAATTTCAAGCGTATTAATATATAGAAGATGGTATTTTGGGGAATGGAGTACCTGAATATCTTGCTCTCAATGGAGGGGCAGTAGCGAGGCCCACACACCTCCTCCTTCAGGTGGTGGTTGAGGTGCTTGGTGGAGTGAATTACCTCCTCTATTGCCACCGGCGTATGGGTGATGTGACATGGCACCTGATCTGCTGGCTGGAACACAAATCATTCACTTCAAATGATGCACAATGTCCGGAAAGTTACTGTGCACTTTTATTTCTATTGACAGACATGTTTCTATATAGCATACAGGAGGTAGATATGAATGACAATTATCTGATGGATTTACTTTTAGACAGATGGATTTACTTTTAGACGGCATGGGACTTCGGTATTGAACCAAGAATGGGCCAAACGGCTCGTTCCTATTGCCTTATTCTATTCTATTCTCATAACTAATGTTGAGAGTGACATTTTCTAAAATTAATGCAGGTTTGGATTCTTATTTTGTACTACACAGCTGTCAGTTAGTCATTTGTCTTCAATGGAATGAATGATGTAACAAACATGCACAGTAACTCTCTGGATCACAATTAAGTTAGGTTTCAAAGTCACAATATGAAACGCACAAATCACGGTTGTGCAAATTACGGATGTGCAATCAACTCAAAGAGTTACATTACGTGAATGTAATCCATATTACAAAATTGTCAAAGTTTTCAAAGGTTCAGACCACAATTTCCAGCGACAAAACGCTAGATCAAACGAAAGACCACTGAAAAAAATTGAATTAAAACCAACAATGGAGGTTATGGATAGGGAAGTCTGATACTTTATATTAAACAAGAACTCCAGTGGTTTCCAGTTTCATCTGTTGTTTGCTTGGTGAAAAATGAAAACAATTAAAAAGATTTTCAGTTATTTGCCCAAATGAATTTGTGCACTTTGTCGCAGACGCAATTTCTGCAAATCTGTCTAAGCGACAAGCTCTTTGTGAAACACCAACACACTCCATTCAATTTGAATGCAAATACATATTAAATGAATCCAAGGAAAAACTAATTCACTTTGAAATTAGATTAAAATACGAAACTCTATTTTTGTTCTTTTCGCTTGTATCGAACAACTTTTTAAAACAAAGAAATTTCGAATGCACATCTAGCGTGTACTCAGTATTGATACAAAGAAGGCAGTATTGGAATAGATTACCAGACAGTTGTTTAGACAAGACGCCTCACATGTATAGCGACGCGGGAGTGAAGGAAGGAGAACGGAACAGGTGGGTCATCAGGCTTGATGAGCTCACATGCATTGAAGTCTATTGAGCTTCTGAGTAGTCGTGGTGGAGTGCCTGTAACTCAATAACAGTAAAAGCAGTAACAATAATAGTAGTAATTATACAAGTTTAGACTATCGCGACGAAGGGTTTACAATTCAAAGATCCATCATATAACCTTGTGCATACTACAGCACAAACAACAGACTGAGCAGAGATACAACACAACTACACTTCTGAGTTATAATCAATTAAGTTCTCTGCATATGAACTTGCGTTGTGGTCATCGGACTAATTACAACCGTGAAGCACAAAAATGACAAACTTCATTATCAAAAACATCACTTTCCACAATAAAACCTAACGATAGAGGCACACAGAGGACGAACAAAAGCTCATTAAAAACTAGGAGTTGATTTTTAGACACGAGGCTGCGCCCAACTGACCAGTCTTCATCCTAGCGACTCTGAGACCCAAGTTCTGGAGCGTCTGTGCCAGCGCCACAGATGGAGCATCACCCACACGACCAGCTGGACGCACGTTCAGTCCCATGTGGATCTCCCCACGCAGGAATGTGCCCGCTGCAATGCACACCAAATTAACATAAAATAAACTTTACTCCAATGTATCAGACGGTACAGTATTGCTCTGCACGCCATTACACGGTACAGTATCACAATACGGTATCACACAGTACAATACCAAGACCTTAATGCTCAGACTTAAGTGGTAAACCAGTGACTAACTCGACAATTTAAGAAGTTCACTTTCCTATCGGCAATTGGTAGATATCTTGAGGCGTCTGCCCCGAAGTTGTAGTAAATATTTTTGAAGTTGAAATAAAGTTAAAACACTGGTGAAATAAAGTTAAAATACTGGTGAAATACTATTGAAATATAGGTGCCATCAAGTGGAAAGAAAGTGTAGGAACACAAGGCACTGACCGGTGATGACGACACGGTCACAGAACACCTGAACACCGTCAGCCATCACAATGCCCCGGACAGAAGGACCTGTCACACAGAAGATACGTAGCTTGAGTGCCTCGTACACCTCACAGTATCGGGAGAAAATCTCACATTAGAATTCTCATCAGGTTTCACTCTAAAAAATAAGCAAATAAAGTCTCGTACTCTTTTCTTGATACCTGTGGCAAATTGTTAAAGTGCCAAGGATGCAATACATACATTCGTTAGACAGCCACATAACATAATCTACTAAAATAAAATAAAACTGTGCATGGTGAATGAGAGCATGATTTAGCAAATTCTCATCGTCCAGAATGAACATGACGTTGCCTTCTCAAAGCACGAACAGGTTGAGCAATGTCCGTCCTACAACAAATAAAGCCAGAAGAGTTTAGCGTCCAAATATTTTCTATTCTTCAACGATTAAAGACTTCAGTATCTGATTACAGAAAGTTAATAAATTAAGTGGACGAATCGTTAGAATGCTATCATGAAACTACACTTCAGAAATCTAGATGTGTGTAAGTTGGTGAGAAATGAAAGATGTCTTGGGCGTGATCACAAGGAAACATCACTACTGAGCTCAGACAAGAGAGTCTTCTTTCAGGCAACCAAGATCCAGAGCTTATTTCTGTGTTCATTAACCCATAAGCGGTCATTCTACTAATATAGTACGTATGAAGTTTTTCAGTGTAGTTTTATATTCTAAAGATTTCGTTCTAAAGTTCCATAAAGTCCTTCAAAATTCCATAAAAAACGAATAAAGATAAGTGGTAATTTACACAATATTTCATTCAGTCGAGAAATAACTTGGCCATTAAAGGGCTAAGGAGGTCCAACTGGTCTAATACAAATTCATGGGGTCCAACCTTTTTTACAAACTAATGGAAGTACAACTAACCTTGCACAAGTTAATGGCGGCCTAATTCAGCCACAGCGTGGATAATTCAGCCACAGCGTGGATAATTCAGCCACAGCGTGAATAATTCAGCCACAGCGTGAATAATTCAGCCACAGCGTGAATAATTTAGCCACAGCGTGAATAATTTAGCCACAGCGTGAATAATTCAGCCACAGCGTGAATAATTCAGCCACAGCGTGAATAATTCAGCCACAGCGTGAATAATTCAGCCACAGCGTGAATAATTCAGCCACAGCGTGAATAATTCAGCCACAGCGTGAATAATTCAGCCACAGCGTAGATAATTCAGCCACAGCGTGAATAATTCAGCCATGGCATGAATAGTCATGAAAGTCAGAAACCTATTCAGCAAATATAGGTGATGTCTGAACCATGCTGAGCTCAGTTAACACTTACAGTTCTCAAACCAACATTCTCAAATAACAACCATAACCTACAATTACAGTTAAAAAAACTGGTATAAATAACATTTTTCACCAGCACAATTAAAATTAATTATCCCTTTCCATAGAATTTCGTTTTTAACCTCAATTTTGGTTGTCGCAAGTGCAAGTGAAGACAGTGAACCTTTTTTATTCTATTTGAACTCGAAAAATCAATTAGTTACTGTCACTGAGTCCATCTTTCTTACACTGAGCGTTCACTTTCTACCAAGATATAGTATAATAATTATAAATTCTAAGCATTTCAAACATTTCAGCATTACCCAGCTCATCAATCACAACTGAATAAATGATTCCCATCTTCATCTATTGTAATTTAAAGCAGGAAAATTTCCCAGCTATGCACATTCATAAACTTGTAATTATAATTAGATTTAATTGAATTTCTTGTCCACTAAAGGTCCCTTACTTACGACGGCAGTTAGCAAAGAATATGGAAGCAAAGCCACCGATGCCAGCATAGGAACTAATGCCATGACTAAAACAATCATCCAAAGCTATCCAAAACAGTCATAGCCAACCAAAAGGGTTCATATGAGGCTATCCAAAACTGTTCATAAAAGGCCAGCCAAAACTGTTCATAAAAGGCCAGCCAAAACGGTTCATATAAAAGGCCAGCCAAAACGGTTCATATAAAACCAGTCAAAACGGTTCACATAAAGCCAGCCAAAACGGTCCACATAAAACCAGCCAAAACGGTTCACATAAAACCAGCCAAAACGGTTCACATAAATGTACACAAAACGGTTCCCTCACGAGGAGCAGATGCATCATCACTCAAGAGCAGGTCGTCCACAGAGCCCTCCAGGACGGTGAGGTTGGGCAGTGCCAGGAGCTCCGCCTGCAGGTGACGGCGGTACAGCACCCTGTCTATCTGGGCCCGCAGGCCCCACACAGCAGGACCCTTCCTTTTGTTCAGCACCTGAAATTCAAGAACTTTACATATAGTGCAGCAGACCAATGAATCAACTTCGACAGAAACAGTATCTCAAATGGAAGTATGCTGTGAGAGACGTACAGAAAGGCTTCTGAACTTGTTATGAAATTACATCCATGAACCAAGTTACTAATGAGATAGGGAACAAGAGAACAAAATTATACACCAATCAATACTGCCCTCCAGGCAGCTGTCAATAAGTTGTGGTGTATTGCTCACCAAAAGGCTTGTAAATTTTTATATATATTGTAAGGAGTTAAAAATTTCACTTCCATATTACTGAACACTTTGGTTATCATCCTCTTGCATAATAGAATTTTAGAAACAAACCAGTAACTATGTTAAACAGTAGTTCATACAACAGTGTATCAAGACTGCAAAAGAGACTCTATGCTCAGATACGAACGCAAACAAATACTTAAGAAAGTACAGATATATGAAGGAAGCAACCATGTCAGAAGCCGACCTCAATACCTTGTAGTGGATGCCGGCCCTGTCACATATACGTGGGCTCAGTCCATCCAGAGCATCTACCTCCCGCAGCAGGTGGCCCTTCCCGATGCCACCAAAAGAAGGATTGCAAGACATAGCTCCTAAAATAGAGAAAACTTTCACAATAAAAAACACAGTGAAGTATAAAATGTCCACACGTAAAAATTAGTAGGCAAATATTTCATAGTTGCTAGTATGAAATGGTCATGTATGAAGTGATTATAACCACAGACAAAGTTACCAAATAAAGTAGTAGATATTAAGCAATGCATGGAGTTCAGTAGTCACTACAATGAAAATAATGGGAAATACAATCACATATATAATTGACTATGTATCTCCCTCTCTATCTCTGTATCTGTCCTATTACTTCCTGCCACCTGAGGTGGTGGTCTTATTCAGAGAGAGAGTAGTCATATTCTTGGGCAGTAACAGCAAACAAGCAAAATTTGTTATGGAAAATCTCAAACATGACATGTTCATCAACCAATTTAAATTGTACACATCAACTGTGCAGTATCAAGTATGAGCATAGACAAACATAACTAACTCAACAATAACAATTTTTTACAAATCAAGAAAAACATGAATACTCAACCCACACATTACATACTCAAAATGTAAAATTTGATGACTAGGAAAACAGTAAACAATAATTCTCACCAATTGTATCCTTTTTGTGAGTCACTAGGAGAGTTTTGGCTCCCATTCTTGAGGCAGCATGAGAGGCCTCACAGCCTGCATGCCCACCTCCAACAACCACAACGTCATACCTGAAGCACAAGACAGAAACTGTACAGTGAATTTTAACAAGCCTACAATTACAACTTCATAACAAGAGCATGATACAGAAATTGATTTTTTGACCAGATTTTGCTCATTAATTCTTTCTGTGTACTGAAACTACTTCAAACAAAAATATTATATAATTTAGACCAACCCTCACTCCACATCTCTCTTCATTTGCACTTCTTTCTTTTTCAGTTCCTCACATGATCAAACATTCTATATTCATGAATTACCAAGCACTATCCCCACATTTATTCTCTTTACTGCATGCTGCTCCTGTATTAAACAAATTGAAGCAATATTTTATATTTACTTCCTGTACTTCATTTTTAAAAATACATAACACCTATTAATAAAAGCCTTATGTTTCTTCCCATCTCCATCCTATCTAGCATTCATTTACACAATAATCCTATCCCAAGTACACCTCATCACCTTACCCTTATATTTACCCTTAATTTTGAACTATTGAATAGCTTTCAAATTTTTGAGCTAGACTAAAGTATTAGTTATCTGACACAGCTATTAGTATGGTGCAATTAACCCAGTAACTCAGTCTATTTGAAACATGATCTGCTCTAATGCTACTGCCTTTTTCAATTACACTAGAATTGATGACACTTGTAAGACCACAAACCTCAAGAAATTAAATGCCATGGTAATCTATACAGACATCCTCACCAGCTTTAAGGACCATGCACACCCTTTAATTTGCTTCTAAAACATGCCTCAAAAATGTTATAAAAGACATTAACTTTACTTTTTTCTCTATATCAGGGATTCACTACTGGTTGGTTACAAAACTTTAACAGAAAAGTTGTATAGCCTTCCTGGAAGTACTTTGAGATAACATTGATTTCAATTTGTTCATTGCATTTTTTGCTATTTTTATGTTTTATTTCAAGTTACTAATAGTAGAGTCATATGGATTTTAACTTTTATTCAAGGAATCATGAGTAAAAACATTGGGAACAACTGTTCTACATCATTGGCAAAAAGTAGCTGGCAGCTAACTGGTACACAGGCATCTGAGGTACCTGTCCATAGTACATGAGACATTTGTCAAACTTTATGAAGACCTATGCTTATATGTCCATACACCTTTTTAAAACTAATAGTTTTATACTATGATTTAGATCATTTTACACCAATAACAAACCTGCAGGAACACAATCAGTGACAGAATTTATCAAGTGGACAAAGTATTCCATTTTCCACCAAATCTGACACAAATTTCACAACACATAACAATGGTTGAAAGTTACATAATCGTATAAAATTTACCTTTGTTCTACACAAAATAAAAGTTAAAAATTTAAAATTAAAATAAGAATTGAATCAACAAAACAAACTTGTTTTGATGAGGGTGAACTTGGGAGCTGCTAGATGAGCTGCAGATGCTGCAGCAGTAACTGCCTAGGACTCTGCTTGCATGTAGTGCCTGCAAATGCACACAAGAAATACAACTTTATATCAACTACACTCAAAGTCAAGTATTCTGCAAGCAAAATAATTATAATACAAAGTAACAAAACAACAAATGTAAACTAAAACTACATGACAGAACTAAATCAACTCTAATTTTAAGATAGCAATTTAAATTAAATATTTGCAAATATGGATTGATTAACATTAAACTAAGATATTTTACAATATTTGCATAAATTATTTACAAATAATTGTGTCCAAAATCAAGTTATTGCGAACTATTACATAAAAACATATAAGTTTAAATTGTTTTTGATCCCTAGTTAAACTTGCAGATCATAAGTATATCTTTTTTAGATCTTACATTTTATGTATTTTCAATACAAATATTTTAAGCATTGTGTTATGGATAACAATACTAAATTACTATAATATATGTATAAAATTATTTTCAATATCAGCCTTATTCCCTCCCCTTCAGTATGAAAAATCTTCTAATTTCAATATGCCATGGTTATAATATTGTGTGATACAATTCATTGAAAAACATTTTTTATGTGCAGGCCAGATAGTACAAATATAACACCTAAATATTTATTTAAACCTTAATTTCTAGGTAAGCATCAAATAGAAAATATACTTGAACTACATTACGCAAACATTTAAAATAAGTAAATACCTAATGACATCAAATACTTACCTTTCTATGAAATAATTTAGTATGTATAGAATTCATATTAACTGGTGATGCAAGAAATCACAAAATAATCAAAATAATAACTTTATTAAAAAAATTTTTTCAATAGGCCTAGTTTTCACAATCTCCTTTTCATGTGTTGAGCTTATCAACATCGTAAGACACATCTACAGCTATGGCACACAATAGTTACAGCTTTAACAGATAACTGGAAAGGCAGACAATAGTTACAGCTTCCACACTAAACTTAAACCAACCTTAGTTATAGCATTTAATTCTACTAAAACACACAAAACAGAGTGACAGACTCCAAGACAATTCCACGCAACCACCACAATAGTCTTCCTTTCTCGAATTCTTCAAAGGTCATTGTTTTTCTACATTCCATCCACGCACATTTATGCATTCGAACTTAATTAACCACAGTCACTACCATTCATCACACTGATCGCATCCATCTTCCATCGGCTTTTATCCAAACACCATTCGTCTTTCTATTCTTACTATAATTTTATGGCCACCATTATCCGAGGCCTTTAATTCCCCTAATACACACATACAACAGGGTGGCATCCCAGAGTTTTTCCCTGTGAGCCAGGGTCGTCTAAAATAATTCTTCAAAAGCCACCCTGAGTTATTTCATGCAAAAGAACCACATATTCATACATGTATCCACATAGGTAACTGGAGAGAGCAGGACATGTGCATCAGCCGTGGCACACATTCAAATGGTTTTCCGTCTAAGTGACACTTGAGGAATCAAGTTTCTACATGTTCTAAAAGAGCTACTGAAAGCATGACCACAACGAAAAAGTAATCGAATCTCTCTTGCATATAAAATGGTTATCTTAGTTATTCATGATTATGAAATATAATTTCAAACAAATAAAACATACTTGATTTGATCTCATCAAACAAAAACTGTGTATATTTCTAAAAATAATATATACACAAAATGAAAATAAATCATTAAATAGTAGAAACTTCAAACGTTTATTTGCTATTTCAAACCAGCGTTTATTGTATATATGTTGTTCTGTCTGGAAATCAAACTAAACAATACATTAAACACACTAAACACTAAGGATGTTGATTCTGATGCAAAAATGAGTGGGTAAATCCATTTAAAACATTCACATTCTGTTTTGAATTGCCCAATATTCTCGTTCACAATGTAGGAAAATTATTACATTATAACATATGCTTACCTTTCACTTTAAAGTATGACATTTTTTAACTAGCATGGAGCTTCAACATCCCAGTAACATAAAATTTTCAAGTACTATGAATAATAATACCTCATAAACATATATTGCAGACATTACTGGGATTTTTATAAAAAATGATATGCCTATAATCATGCCTTGATTACTCTCAGAAATGTATTTTTTTATGACTACCTGCAAGGTTTAATATATATCATATATGATTTTAACACAAGTTTGTCAGTCAGAAAGCAACTTCTCATACATCCTAATAAATTAATTATGCCTTAGACATATATTAATACGCAAGTTCGATGAATTCCCGTGCCACAACTCAACACCAACTCCGTGCTTAATGTTTTCCTGACCGCTTGTGACGGGCAGTAGAGTGAAAATAGATTTCTTCGAAGAGTTTCCTTCCATCTATATATTAATACGCTTAAAACTAAGTTCGTGTGTAACGCTGCTCATTATTATGAAGGCGCCGTGACTGGCGGTATCGTGTCTACGAAGATATTATATATAAGGGGTCGTATTTGCCCTTGTGGCTGGAGATCAAGAAGAACAATAATTATTTGACTTTGTGGCGAGAGATCAAGAAGAATAATTAGTAACTAATCAGTATACGAGATTGTGAAAAGTACCAATAAATATTATCATCCCATTATTTATTAAGCTACTCACACTGCGTTCGCCCTTCACAATGGAGCGGAGGAGAGAATTAGCCAGAGAGAGACAAAGAAGATTTCGAGATAGACTAAGACGGAAGAAAGGTAATCTCTCGAGATACGAACAGGAACTTTATGGTACGAAGAAGACAAAATATGAATGCCACGGATAAAGAGCATGAATTGGTGGAAGCTAGGAATAGAGCAGCTGCAAGAAGAGCTCGCGTGACTCAAGAGGAAAGAGATGTTTACTTGAACGATTTAAGAAATTGTTACCAGGAAAGAAGAGCGAATATGAGCCTAGAAGAGATAATTGAACATAATTCAAATATAAGAGCACGAAACCAAGAACGAAAGCTGAACACAATTCAAATAAATAATGAACAATTTAATATAGGTCTCATGAATGTCATATGTCGCTTCTGTTCTGCTTTTAGATTTCAAGGAGAGCTACTAAATTGCTGTCACAATGGGAAAGTTCGCTTACCCTCTTTACAAGAATGCCCTCTACTACTTCGAAGATTGTTGGAGTGTGATAATCATGAAGCAAGAAATTACCGAGACAACATTAGAAATTACAATGCATTATCATTTGCATCTTTTGGTGCAGAAGTAATTATGCCGCCTTGAAGAGGGCCTTACCGTTTCCGCTTGCAGGTTCAGACATATCATTTCATTTCTGGTTTGCATCCAAACAATGATGAAAGAAATTATTATTATTATTAGTTATAATATAATTATTGAAATCGTGTTATCTACACGGGTTTGTACACTGGTCGTAGCATTCTGTACAAGAGAATGCTACGGCCAGTGCTGAACCTGCGGCAGTTCGTAATTCTACACACAATAACACCGCTGACGACAGCAGACACTACAATCCGTTGAAGGAACCTCCAGCAACTCAACCTCCACTGTGAACGCGCTCACGGTCCACCACATACTTTGACTGCGCTCACGGTCGACCACATACTTAGTCACAGTGGGGGTCTTCAGACCGTCACAGAACAAAGAACGTAGACCTCCAGATAAGGAGTGTGTATGCAAGACGGTAGTCTAATAGAACTCAGTAGACAAGTCGGCATAGGGAAAGTGCCAATTGCAAGCGATTTATATGAACTTAGTGCAAAAATTCTTTTCGTAAGCGGGGCTATTGATCAACTATTTGCAGGCACCGTAAGAGAATTTACGCAGCTAGTAAGGATAGTATTTATTTGACAGGAAAGTACTAATTATATCTAAGTAGACAACGCTCAGCAGTTT
Source organism: Trinorchestia longiramus (assembly GCA_006783055.1). Classification (NCBI taxonomy): domain Eukaryota; kingdom Metazoa; phylum Arthropoda; class Malacostraca; order Amphipoda; family Talitridae; genus Trinorchestia; species Trinorchestia longiramus. Next base: position 16,623 of record VCRD01002693.1, read on the forward strand.
TTATACAATGGCTTGCTACAAAAAGAGTCGGACATTTAAGAACCCCAATTTCACCTCATTTATTTTCACAACTCACAAAAACTAATCTTTTAGCAAAAACGCATATTTTAGACCCATGTTCTATAACTAGTGTAATACATAAAAAAGGAGACATCAAAGCTTAGGCTTAACAGTGCACAAAAACACTAAGTCTCCGTATTTACTACAAGTAAATGGGTCCTTACGTATTATCGGGAGGACCTTTGATTTTTACTTTTTCTTTTTTTTCACAGGGTTTGTTGGTTAGGTTAGGTTAGGTTAGGTTAGGTTATTTTATTGTTTCAACCGTTTCAATAAATAATTTACTTTAATTTTTGAGTCGTTTTTTTAAAGGTCCTCCCGATAATACGTAAGCACCAGTAAATGTTTATACCAAGTAAATAAGTAGAACGTTTGAGTGTCACAGGCTGCATCGACGGCCACCTATGGTAGTGTATCAGGATAAAACGAAAAATATATACAAGCGTGATTAAATATACCACAGGAAAATACAGCATGCAGAGATAATTGATCAATTATTTCCGGTAGCTCATGGAATAAAAAAGGAAATTCTATGCATGTTCAGCAAAAAAACTATGCAGAAAAGCGCAGAAATGGAACAGGGGTTACTGAAGACAAAACTGACATGAACTAATAAAGAAATGCTAAGCTTAGGGTGTAACAATAATCTTGAATGGGTAGTTATAAGTATACCAAAAGTTATAATTAACACTTTGTGTGTAACAACTGTCATGTGCAGGATCGCATGAACGAAAAAACTTTACAAGAAAACAAACTGCACTGGCGAGGTAACAAAGCCTATAAGACTTCTATGTAGTTACATCCTTTACGTATACTACTGAATCTGAGCTTCAACATCAACTATTCAATAATATTAGATAGCATCGTATATTAGGAGAAAACAAATGAAAGGATTATACAGCATCCTACAACAGAAAAAACTAAAGAATATATAGCATCCAACATATCACAACAGCCGGCTAAAAAAGTATCAAAATATAAAAGCCTAATTAGTTTATTATCATGAAAGTATTGTGTGGTGATTCTATAAACTTGTGACAAACTGAAAAGAATCAGAAATAGTGCAAAAGGCAATCTTGCATTTGATCATGAATAAGCAGCAAAGAATGCAAGAAAAAAAGGAAAATTGTTTTCAAATGCAGAACAACTACAAACAACTTATAAATGTACAAAATCTCATGAAAATAGATGAAAAGACTACCAAGAAGCAAAAAATATGAAATGAGTTTTAGAAGTAAATTTAAAATGAGACAGTCATGGCAGAAAAATTGGATTAGTATGATATTGAATAGCACCAAAACAATAAAATTATTTCAATAATTATAAATATTTTGAAAAATAAATAGAAATACTAAAACAATTTAAAACATTTCCATACAGACTCATCTTTCCTGAGCTGCATCATCAACTTCAGAAAATGACTCAAACCTTGACTCTAGATCAGCAAAGAAAGCATCTACCATTAAACCATAATCATCATCACTTTCAAAGCTGGAATTTCCTTCACTTTCATCATCTTCTTCCTCAAAGTCCTCAGCAATAATTCCTTCAAAAAGAATATCAACCTCAGCAACCCCATCATTGGCATTCACCAAGTCTCCCTCAGCATCATTGACAGGTAGAGGCTCTTCTCTGACCTGGATATCAACATTGATCTCCAGCTGGAGGTGGTAGTCAGTCAGCATGAAGGCTAGAGCAATGAGCAATGGTAACCTTACTTTGGATTGCCAGGCAAGCTTGAACAGAAATGCAAACCCTGAAGGTAAAGTGGGGGGTAAGAGGCCTCCACAGCCAACCAGTGAAAGAAGATGTCTTAGCATCTTCTTTCATTTGAGATGTGCAGACCACACTAGACCTGGTGTGCTTCTTGTATCATCCTGAAAAAAAATTAATAAGTTTATTAGTATAAGTTAAAGTATGATAAATATTAAATTTTTTCAGACATTCCTCACTCAAGTTAATACATATTAACAACTTGATTGTTAACATTCACAAACATAACATGTGTTTAATTCTTTATATATGAAACAGGCATATCCTGTTTGAATAAAATTTATATTTTTTCCAACTTTTGAAGCACAGCTGTTAACATAAAATAAATTAGTACACATGTTCAAATGAATGTACTCAACTTATATGGATCATAGATCAACAACAAAATTTTACAACAGCTGATGAAATCAATGAAAAATGCATGCATGAGCAATGAGCTCATTTATAAACAAGTAAAATTTATAAATCAAGGTACCACTGAGTTTGTTCTCAAATTCCTTGAGCTTACAACCACTTCCTATAGATATTGCCATAGATGGCCATTTGAAACAGATAAATGAATGTATACAATCACTAGAGACAACTGTGATAACTATATGTACTTTTGAAAATTTTTCAATACAAACAAATCATGTCTAAATGTCTGAAGAAATTGTGATCAGGAATAACACACAGTT
>VCRD01002693.1:20019-47239 GCA_006783055.1 Trinorchestia longiramus
TAATGCCATTAATCCCTCCTAGCACTATATCATTTAACTATGTACTTGCCTGAGCTAACAGGGGCTGGGAAACAGCAACAACTGTGTACTCTTTGAGTATAATTTAATACATAGAATAAAAAATTGTCATACCTAATTAATGTTATACTGCAGTTCCTCTTCTTCTTTTATGTTGTGTTGATTTCGGGTTTGAAAACTTGTCCATGTAGACCCAGATCAGAAGGTAGGTTGAGTTTCTCTTTTGTTTTCAGTTTCTACGATCTGCAAAAAAGAAAGAATTTCAAATATTTACCAAAGGATGGGAAGAGTTATCCTTATTTAATATTTGATAAACATTTTCATATTTTTTATATTTATCTGAAAAAATTCAACTCTCATAGTTGTTTCTATACTACATGCAAAGTCTACGATTAGTTGCTAAGGCATACTCAACTCAGTGCCACACACGAGTTGGAACTTCACTTAAGTCCTACCTGGGCGAGCAGCCTAGAGCTTCAATACTATAGTCGCTACGTTCGTTGAACAGGAGCCCTCCAAATAGTCTTCTGACAAGTGTAGTGACACTGATCAAGTTATTCGTCTACGTCGTGTTCATTTGGGGCTTTGAAAAATAGTTGATGGAACCTCAACTGATGAAGTTCATGTTGTTAAACTTTACTGCCCTCGGTCATGTCATAGTTGTGTGAGTTCACGTCTCACCTCTCACGACAAAACAAAGCGGCTTTTTGTCATTCTATATACGATTACTTCTAGATAGTAATTTCACTCATAAAAATATTAGGAGTCTATGCTTTTCTGTTGAAATTTACTTCTAGAGAACATGTAAAAACACGAAAATTTATTATTCTTAATAGTGTATGGAAACTTTGATAATAATTCGTATGGAATAGAGATTCTATATAAAATAAGTTTATATCTTAAGAAATTTCAAGTCATTTATGTTAATTTTTTTCAAACATCTATCAGTTTTATAAGTACGATTCCTGACTTTCTCCATATATACATTATAAGCTTGCACCTTTGCGAACAAAGTGGTTTGAATAAATTGTATAATTTTAATGTAATTTGAGTAATTTCATTAATAAATTTATCCAGCAACGCTTAAATATGATCATGTAAGCTGGGTGTAACGATCATCTAACGTGGCATCAATCAGTTGACTTGGTATTCAAGCAATCTCTGTACGTCCGTTTTTCGTCCCGGCGAAAAAACTCTGCGTATGGTGTCAGTTTTATTGGAAAACTGAAGATTATTTTAGCAGCTCAACTGCTCTTGCTTATATATTTAGATAGAGTAATAATAAGTTATGGCAGCACTTTGAGCTGTATATTTGTATATTTCAGTTTGTTCAGAGAATCTGTAGAAAAAGCTTGTATCTAAAGTGTGAAGTTACAGTATAATGGAAGACAAGGGCAAATATAAAATACTTCTTCATATATATTACCTATTGGAAAAGCTTATGGTACTAAAATTTATATGAAAATATAAATTTAGGAAATTAAGTGCTAGTTAGGAATGATTTTTATAAAAATTAGGAAGTAGCAAATCAGAATAGCACATATCAAAGCCATCATCTGTGTGTCACATTGCCAGTATATCATCATTCATTATCATCTGTGTACCACATTGCTATTTATTTAACATATTATTAAAGCAAATATTGGGATAAAATAGAACACTTATGACTTCTAATTGAAAATGTTAAAATTACCAGTTTGTACAAGCAATACCTAACAAATTACATTGTGTACAGTAGTCAGTTACTTGTAATATTTGTGATTACATTATGTTTGTAAATATCAACTCTTCTTCTTGTACTTTACAAGACCTTAAAAAAATTTACTTCTCAAATGTGAGGCATTTTGTTTTTATTCTACTTTTAATTCTAAATCTTTTTGTGATCATTGATATCAGATTTATATATGATTTTTATTTAAAAACATTTATCAGTAAACTATATTTTGGGAAATCTATCTTGCGTAGAAATCTGAAATTAAGTAATATTCTCCTTATTATTTAATTCTCATTTTGCTTGTTTCAGATTGTTTGGTAGAAATATCATCACCATGCTAGAAGCCATCTACAACTTACCATTCTTAGTATTTGAAGTGCCAAACTTGAAGATTAGGAAACCATCATGGCTTGCAATGCCTCAACCCATGACTATATTCCTTTTAGTGCTGGTTTCTTATTTCCTTGTTACAGGAGGTAAGTTTTGCTAATTATTAATTTAAAATTAATAGAGCATTGATTGAAAGCTTTTCCTATAGAATGTAAAGCAAATGAAAATTTTGGCTCATTCTAACTTGGCTTTCTCATTCTTCTCATTAAGAGTGCTGCAAACAGTGCTGCTTTGTACACTTATAAAGCCCTGGCTACTTTACTCACTACCTCCAACACTTGCAGTAATGCATACAAATTTAAGTAACTGATGGCTGTGTAAATGATGTTATGAAAAATTACAAACCTATTTTATGTTTGAATGTTTTCAAATTTGAGTACTAATGTCATATGAAGTACTGGTGTATGTTTAACACTCAAATTTTAGTGTTTTTAGCATCATTGAAATTGAAATTATAAATTTAGCTAGTAAACTGTAGAATAGTTTCTGTTATGGTTCTTTTCTGAAATATCCATAAAAGGTGAACAGTACTACAGCTTTAATGAATTCATTGACTAACTATAACTGTAACAATGATAATGTTCATAACAACACCAATTTTGTGAATGCAGTACCTACTTTTTACTAACAAATCAGCCATAAATCTTTCAATGCAGAACTAAATGAGTATCAAAATTTTTTTGGTTGTGAGGAAGATTTCCATATCCAAATGTACACTTATAGTTCTATATTATCACTCTTTTCTTTGTGCAGGTATTATTTATGATGTGATTGTTGAGCCTCCAAGTGTAGGATCCACTACTGATGAGCACGGGCATTCACGACCGGTAAGACCTAGTCCTAAATTCTCAATTTTCCCCTACAATTTCCATATGTATTGCTGAAGAATTATGCTAGAGCTTCAAAATATATCTGGGTAAACAATACACGCAACTTGCACAGGTGGCGTTCATGGCTTACCGTGTGAACGGCCAGTACATCATGGAGGGCTTGGCGTCCTCGTTCATGTTTGGTTTGGGTGCTCTTGGTTTCATTATCTTGGACCGCACCCACGACCCTTCCACCCCCAAGTTCAACCGCGGTCTCCTCATCTTCGTCGGCTTCGCCTGCATCATCATCAGCTCCTTTGCCTGCTACGCCTTCATGAAGATCAAGCTTCCGTGAGTGCTGTAGTGATATTGAGTTCGTTTCTTTACTGTATAGAATGGAATGTAGTAATAGAAACGAGTTCAGTGGTTTAATTATTGGGTTGCTACCATATTTTAAACATTGGGCGGGATTAAAAGCTTCAACTTTCTCCTCATTTGCATGGAGGTGGGAAGTTTGAGAGGAGTAGAGTAACTGAAGCTTTGTGTGCTGCTGTAGTTGATGCTCTTCTTTTACCTGCAGGGGATACCTTCAGGGCTAACGGACGTGCTGGTGGTGCAGAGTAACGGTTGCTCATCGTTGCCAGGTGTGCAATCCCAAGAAGTAAATTTTCCTAACATCGGGCCCCCCAACAAGCACGTTAAGTCAAACAGTTTTGGCGTCATTATGTTTGATCACAATTTTACTCTTGCTCATCATCTCCATCACTGTTTGTTCCACCTATATCGCTGTTGTGTACATCGGTGATTTTTCCTAAAGAAAAATGCTTGTTCAACCTGTGAAAATTTCTCCTGATCTTGTACTCATTTTTGTTTTTGATTCAAAAATCGGGACTTTGATAGGTCGAGTTCGACATTCAGCATTACTAGTTCGCAATGTTGGTGAAGGAAGACAGGCACTTTGTTATTGTGTAATATTAAATGGAATGAAACGCAACAACGAAAGAGGTCCATCTTTCAAGACGAAAAGTAAGCAAATATTTGACAGCCAAATTATATTTTACGTTAATTACCGCTAAAAATAACATGGTTTATCAAGGACACTTGTTTGAGCAGCGTGTTTCTCGCCCCTTAATAGGAGGCAACTGCCAAGTATTTTGAAGTCTGAAAACATAAGCTTAAATCTATAAAATATTACTTTAATCGCATTCAATTGGAGTTTTGAATATGAAAATATGAAGAAATATATTTTGTCAAGTTCATGAAATTTCAGTAGACGAAGATGCATTTTCTATAATTTTGTTCCTTGATGTATATTAGCTGAATCGAGAAATAGGCTTTTTTCTTACTCATAACATATTTCAAATTATCATTGTTCCTTATTCCAAATCAATTCCATTTATAAAGTATTATTTTAAATGATGTTACAACTAGATAATTAGCTATGGAGTGTGTGTTCACTAGAAAATGTGGTCGTCTGAATTTGTTTAAATTTTCAATTTTTCTCAGTACATTGTTTTCTTTATTCCGAGCTCTCGTCAAGGTGTTCTTTTAAAATGAAAGTGCAGAACTATTTCTTTCTTATTGATTGCTTTACTCAATGATACACGAAGTGAAGACAGGGAAATGTGTGATGGAGGGAACATAAAACAGCTCGTCTGCTTGAGGGAATGCTTCCTCTACCAACTTCTGTTACTATGTTGTACACACTCCAGATTTCGAATAAGATTTGTTCAAGTTATTACCATTGCTAGTAGATCTAACATGGGATGCTTTGAACATTTGATATTTTGACTTTTTTGTTATTCAGCTGTTCAAACTACGTTACAGTCTTGTATACAAACCAGATTACTGGTATCTTTCATATTAAGCAAGCTCTGTCTAGCGTTCTGAGTTGAATCAGTTAGGGGGAGAAGATTCGAGCTTGAAGACCCTCTGCCCTGCAGTTAAGTTACCCCAAGAACTACTCTATGAGGGATAAGGACATCATCTTTCTATTTTTATCGGCGCTCTGGTCGGAAAAATGCAGCAAGAAATTTGTCATGCGGGTTCATTTCATCACACTGGCTACAGTCGCTTAACCAATACTCCAATGCAGGTAAAAAGCAGAAATGAGTCTAACTCGTGACCAGGAAATAAATTTATTTAACAAATGTGCCATGAAAATCACTGGAGACAGGACATCACGGCTGGTTATAATGAAAGTGTCAAGAGCTAAAACTGCTCACTTGGATGCGCAGAATCAGCTTCCCCGTAATTGATGTGGGTGAATAAGTTACATATTCTTTATAGCAAAGTTATCATTCAATTCATTAAAGCAGGTAATCGTTAGAAAAATTCCTGTTTCTCTTTAGTTCGTGAATAAAAACTTACATCAGTTTTTTAGGCAAAATTGAAGTCGAAAACCCCGGCATATAAACAGCTTCTCGACTAACAAAGCTCATGTCAAGCTACAGCTAGAGACTAACTTGATCAACATCCGAGAGGACGACTTACGTTATGATTATGGGTCTGACCAGCCAGGACACTCAACAGGCGATTCATGGGGTCTTTTCTTTGAGCTTTTTGTACGTGAATCACGTACTGAGATTACTTCGAGCGCCGCAGATCACAAGCTGCTGGCAGTAATAAGAAGAATAACAATCACATAAATGAGTCACCTTAATATGTCGCTCTGCAATAAATATCTGCTGATCAAAGCTACATTTAGCTTACCGTAATATATGTTTCCTACTTGTAAGCATAGGATAAAGTCTACTGCAAGCTCGAAGTGGGTTCAACGCTACAACTTTCTCCTTAAACATTCCTGAACAAAGCTCACTCGAATAAACTATAATAATCATTCTGAATGAATTATTAAAATTTTTACATGCATAACATCCGAATAAAACTATTTTCTCATGAAGTTTACGCACGTAATGTGACCGATTATATTGTTACAGTTTTAAATTTAAATAATTACTTAATAAAATTCAAATTCAATTCTGATGTACATTACAACTTCTGCCCTAGACATACCGATCTATCTTCTTTACAAGATTATGAAGAACATGTTCACTATAACAATTGACAAAATTAATAATAGAATCCCAATGGATCTTCACACTTATCAGGACTGAGAATTGAAAGGAAACATTCATTTACTCACTTGAGAATACGTAGCCTTTTTATGAGAAACCAGTCAAGTCAATTTCGGTTTTCGGACGCTTTTCCTCTTTTTTTCCCCTGACCCTGTAACTAGTAGTAGTAACAAGGGTTACTACTACTACCCTGTAACTATGTTAACCTTCACTCAGTATCCTGATTCTGTAAACCAAACAAATGAAGAACCAAAGAATCTTCAGAGTGCTCCTATGAGGGAACAATTTATTTTTACTTTTCTATTTTCCGGGATGTGTTATAAATTTCGGCGCATGCACTACTCTTCTCTTTTCGAAGCAATGAACATTTCGGAAGTAATTTACCTTGAAGGACATGGAGAAGTGCATTATGACCTATGTTGCACTAAAAACTTTCAATTGCCAAGTGTACACCTGCATATACGACATTGTAAAGAATTAAGGTAAGAGCAGAAACTCTCAAACAAATTTCCAAAAGCAGCTTGTTCTGGGTAGTTCAAACTCGGTGAAATAGAGAGAAGCTTGCTAGAATATTCGGTAATTCGCAATGACATCACTGACACTCAAGCAGACCTCTCGACATACCTAAACCACAGCATTACTAGACTCAAGACCACACATTTATCTAATGCATCTAATCAAGTGATGCTACTACACTACAACCATCCTCGAGAAAGCTCCAGAATAAATTTAACTGCAAAGACACTACGTGCTTCTCTACGTATTTTCAAACTGTATCTACGATTGAGCTTTGATTATCAAACAGAACGGAGATAAAGCTTAGCAGTTCACTCATATCACAAGCTGCTACAATACACTCCATCAAAGCAATCTTTTTAAATGCCTACAACATTGTCAAATGAGAAGTTTCCCATTAACAGCGACATATATCGTGTCCTTTTGAAGTTCAAGTGGCTTGAGAGATACTGAACTACGATGCACCATTCTCTTGAGAATGTTCATCAAGCACTAGCACGTAGTTTTTATTAACTTTGAACTGAGTATTGTTGCAACAGCAGGCACTGGATAATGTCTCGAGCAAACAAGCATTCGTTCATGTATACAGCACCACATACATCACAGTCAGCTTCAGAGAATCATCCAAGTACGCAGAACTCGTCCAACTGTGTGCTTGCATCTCGCAGTTAATCAGCTAGCTCTCATACTGCACTAGAAAAGTAGGAAATGCTTTTTTTCTCTTTGGTTGACACATGCTCATAAAGAGAAAGTTCTTAGGTATACGTATTATACGGCCGACAATTTACAGTTAAGTGTTCCACTTCCTGATTCCAAACGGAGATATTAATCGAATTCAAAGGTATAATCGCATAGAAAACTGCATCTGTTCCCCGACATTTTTAGAAACTAAATGGAACGCTCTGCTATGGATTAAAGCAAAGAAGACTTAAAAGTGTCACTTAGGGGAATGGTCTTCACACAACGTTTGAACATCACACACCTGAGTTAGTTTAGAAAAAGGCTCCCACTGTTCACCATACATGCATCTGGCACAACTGCCAGACACTAAAAGTTCTATACAATATGGCACCTAAGACTCTTCTACACGAAGCTCCTCTACTGTAGAGACAAGCTAACCCTATCAATAAATACAGAATTTAGTCATAACAAAAAGTGTTACAATAAATTTCACATCGCAAGAGTACCAGAAGAGTAACGAAGCACAAATATGTCACTGCTAACAACTATGTCTGAAAATGAACACAGTGCTACTGCGCACGATACACGACACAAATTGAATTCATTAGAAACGGCATTTGATCCCGAAGGGAACAGTACACTCCTTACAATGCTAATGTGGAATGAAATATATAAAGAGATACTACCAGACTAGAAACGAGAAAAGACTAATAATATCCTACAGTAGGATGATGGCTATTGGACAGTCTAGGAAGGCAGTTTTATGCTAGATCTGAGCCGGGTGAAATACTTCCTTTCAGAATTAGCTCGTTAGGGTGGCTGTCTTTTTATCAGACAATATAATACGGCACACCATGACATAATCTCTCAGTTAGCAACCTATTTATACGAGGCTGAAATCCAAATTTTTAACCACACTACGTCAGCGTGGTAATCCTAAGCGCGCCAGCACAAGAAAATCCAGAATTTGAGACACGAGCCTGCCAGTTCTACTTTCTCTGAGTTAGATCTTAGCACCGTCGGCATTCAGGAATGACTAAAATTATATACACTTGTAACGAGGTAACTACACGACACTCACGTTCATCAAATAAGAGATAAAGTCAACACATGAGTGGTACATTAAATGAAATATAGGATATTCAACTACTAGGGTACTTAAGGAAAAAATACATGTTTTTTCTATTCTACACTGGTACTAGAGACGTGTTTCGACTTCAGGTGAAAGATGATGAGGAGGCTCGCACAAACTACTCATTTAATGGATAGATTAGGCTCTGAAAGAAAGGAAAACACAATACTAACATTTTGTCTCCACATACAGCACCGTTAAGCTAAATGAAAATTAACAACTAAAGACTTTATAAGGAGGAAAAAATTGAACAAGCGATATAAGGAAAAAACTATCATAGTAGAAGACATTTGGAGGGAGCTCAAATTTTGGGAACAAACAAACTTGAAAGCAAGAGGAAATCCACATCTCAACACCAAGCCGTTTCTGGATGAAATTTCAGTGAAACACCCGCACATTTATAATACAAGAATTCTGTCAAAATAGGAGTGGATATTTGTGACAAAGTAATGAAACCTAGTACTGTATATCACTGCACTAAGAGAAAATCGACACGTCGCTTCAAATTGAAGTTCAAGAATTAATGCCAGAATTTATTGCGCTTCTAAGATATTTTCACTTAAAAAATATGTTAGCATGAAGAAGCCATTTCTCAGACATCCTATCAACGTTAGTGATAACGCGTTCCATTTCGCTCATTAATTTCTGCAGGAAGCTATGGCTTTACAATTAACATTCTCAATAGTTTCCGACCTCATACGTAAAACTTAAAGCAAGCCAACTTAACATTCTTCTTAATAAGAATCCTACACACTAATAACAAACACAATATTTTGAAAGAACTATGATTCCTTGCATCGTAATCATTTGCACTCAAAACGCTTTAAAGAAATAACGTGTTCGCTGTAGGCAGCATTGCAAGTACTTGCAACAAGACTGCACTGGCGGCGCCTGTGAACTATAATGATCACCTACTGCTGCCAGTCAACAGAGGTAAGCGTCGCATCCTATAGTACGAGAAATCAAGGTATGAAACATCCATAGAAAAATAAACACGTACAAGTAAGCGCTTTGCTGCGTCTGCGGTGGGGCATTGGAGATGGTTGAAGTCTTTACATACACTAATAAGATGAAGACAGATACTAAGAATTACACGAGCTTGTAAATACCTCAGGAGTTACTCTCTATTTTTTTAGCCTTGTAAGTTCGAAGTTCATTAAATTCTTGAGAATCTACACCGAGGAGATTTTTGCATATAAATTAAATTCAAACTGAAACAGACTCAAACGAATACTAATAGGAGATTTTTTGATAGTAAACACACTTGATGAGAATTTAAAGTGAGAATTCGTTACTTTCACTCACACTTCAACATGTTTCATGAATTAGACGTACACTCATAAGCCTACGAAAATAATCTGGCTGCAGACACCATAGAGCCGACATCATGAGGTCACCAAAATAAAATGTGCGTCACTTTAACTGCTCATCACGACTGCATAATTTGATGTGAGTAATTCGGAAGTTTTGAGGAGTGTCATGCCGGTCAGAAAAGGGTCTGAGTCAAGCACATCTTCAAACCGAGAACACAGGAATTATATAAACCAACGAGTGGCGCATAGTCCTTTGTTACGCTACAATACAATCTACTATCGCACCATCTTTGCGGGCAAATCATTAAGTAATCTTTCACTTAAAATATACTAGTCATTCAATTATCTAGAATTTAAAGCACACATAAAAGAACTTAGGGACAGTATTTAAAGCATATGTAAAATGTAAAATAATTGCCAACTAAAATAGTTCGGTAGTTATCAAAAACATTCAGAGTAAGAACAGCCTAACCACACGAGCAGCATACCATTGTCCAGCAAACTACAATTAACCCATTAATACCGACTGACAAGTTAACTTGCCGCATCAGAAACGTTGCATAATTTAAATAGAATATCGCAAGAAACATTGTAGGATGCTGTAATTTGTTCAGAACACGTTCAGTATTCGCCTCGTTGTGGTTACATTTCATTTCTAATAGCTTTCAGTATTGAAATAATACAACTTTTTTGATGTGGCAAGTTGACTTTTCTGTCGGAATTGTCGGCATTGATGGGTTAATTAAGAAGCTACGAAAGGCTAGGAGTGAGTCATCACTAACTTATAGAGCAGCAACACTAGAGTTAACTTTCGTTGTTCACAAAACAGAAAACAAGTAACAACGGATTAAAGATGGTCCTCTCTGCACACCAATTCATCATACGAGAAATCGAAGGAACCAAAGCTCAGCTGTAACACAGAGCTCTTGTACGATGGTTAATCTATTATGAACACAAGTATGCATCGTTTGTCTTGTATTAAGAATACTATGCACTGTAGAGTTGTTCTAAAGTATATTAAAGCTTTCTCCTATCATTAATGATATTACGGTAAAAATGCCCGAAATCTCTATCTATAATACACGAACGTCCAAATCAAAATCGTACAGCACGCAAAACATATTCAATTTAGTAAGACTCTCTTAATTTGTGCCTTGAAAGGACCATTTGAAATCACATATCTAAGAATGATTCTTCATGTATAGTTGACAATCTGCTTAAATATGTGGCCGAAATCCTAACTAAAAAGATAATATTTAAATGACGCTCATTTCCCACCTTGCCTTCAATTTAGCAAACTTGGCATATGCGTATTGAGAATCCATGTTTTCTGAAGCAATTTGTACACAGAACAAGCGAAACAATGTTCAAAATGTATGGTTTTGAACACGATAAGATCAAAGGCAAATAGCGAGTTCAAAGCAAAGAAAAAAATTGAATTTTAATCCAGAATGAAATGTGTTAGGATCATTTACCACAGTTGAATGTCTATAGAAGCATCCTGTACACAGCATTGAAGGTGCCCAAGAGAAAATTAATACCATTCGCACCTTGACATTGTCAGAATATAGGTAGAACATGTGCTAAAATTCAATAGGAACAATATGTATGCAAATTATTTCAGTGACAATTAAGTGGTATGCAAAAGTCTTACGTTGCTTTGGATTCATTCATTAACGTAGAACAGTCACCTCTCATGCCTGCTATAACAAACGCTTCACAAAGGTCATAATAAACACAGGAAACCTAACACTAAAAATAAAACAAACCTTATTCGTACGTAAAGAAATAAAGCTTACTGTATAGGATTCTTCAATGGGCAGGGAAACAGAATTGTCTTGTGACTATAACTTAAACTGAAGATGTTCACGCGTAGTGTGTGGGTACACAACGCAGTCGTTACAATAACCGTAGCAACAACACAGACAGCAAACAAACATACTATAAGGAATATGTGTGAGCATTATAATGAACATCTTCCCAAAGCTCTCAATAAATAATAAGCATTTTGCCAAGTCAATAGATTAGATAAATAAGCATAACAATGAACAAATGTGGACACTGGTTCGTCATCTAATACCCTTAAATAAAAGTGAGATCAAAGTTTTATCAGAAGCTTCATCAAACTTGATGGCTTATCATACACTTCCATACACGAAGTAAGCTTAGGAATAATGCTTGTACAATATGAAACGACCGATGAATCACAGAACAAAAATTATCTCCCACTCTACGTACACCTGACTTACTCGAGTTGCTCACCAAAAAGTATGTACTTTCCATGGCCACACAATTTATTAATACAGTATCTCATATTTGCTGCGCTGAAAAGTTAATTGTAGAACATGAAGAAATCTAATACATTTGTTCTTTCAAGCCGGTGTCAATCGAATGGTAGTTACTAAACTTTTTCCTTGGTACCGAAACCAATGACATGCATGCACTTCCTTCAAATATGTACTAAATTCAACAGCAATCATGCACTTTAAAAAGGTACTGAGTTCATTACCAAGTTACCAGATTGTTTCTTAGTGCCGTAGACGTGTTCACAACAAAGGGACTATCGAGATGCACCAATTTGGAGAGTAAGATCGTTGCTGCCTCCTGCAGATACATCGGAGTAATCCCGCCTGCTCCTACGCCTCTCTTCCTCGTTGACGCGCTTGATGAGCATGTCGAGTCTGTTGAGCAGGAACTGCTTGTCGTGGCCCTCGAGCACGAGCTGCCCTTTGAGCATGAGCACCAGTTGCTGGTTGGCAGCGGCCACAGCGTAGTAGTAGTAGCCTGCTAACGAGAGCAGCACGATTGTGGGCACAGCGAAGCCTGCTGTTCCCAGGAAGAACACCACTGATTGTATCCACTCAGGAAGCTCTGCACGACAGGGGTGAAATTAGACTGACGAAAGCAGAATGTGCCTGTGAATCCTAGCTTTTGGTAGTTTAAATAAAAGATTTTAAATAATGAGGAACATGGATTTCTTACAGATGCACCTTGAAATTAGTCAATAAAATAAAAAGATTTTATAATCTACTCTATTTGACAACTACCATCACTCCATTTATCCTTCCCACCTGGTTTTTACACTAAGACAACATATCGAACTCGTACTTGCTAAAAGCAAGCTTCTGGACTTCATTCTACAACTCGTACTTTAAGAAACGAAGTAAAGTGTAAACATGAGAGAAATGAATACGTATCTTGAAACTTTAATTATAAATTCATCATTCAGGTGATCTTTGCAAAATATATTAGAGATGGTAAGAGAAAGCATAGAAAGATACTCACCACTAATGAGTTTGACCATCTGTGCCCAAATGGCGTCAAGGCCCCTGAAAGGACCACATCCCACTGACGGTGTAAGGTCCACAATCGAGTACCCCACAGGGATGATGGTCACAATAAACGAAATCAAAAGGATGGAAATAAAAAGCGCATTGGAGCGTGACGTGCGGTAGAACTGGGACGACTGCCTGCTGTTCACGCTGCAGTCAAAATACTTGATGTAGAACACCAGCACTGCACACACACATAAACCAATTCGAATTATTCATTGGTAACACACAAAACACAAGAAGTATTTACAGAGAACAGTGAAAGAAATGCATGATATCCTGGCATTTTGTGCTCTTATTAGAGAACTGTCGTATGAGAGGAGTATATAACTAGCAGAAACAGTGCCTCGTCTCTCTCGCAAGTGTCTGGCAGTTGATTATTTAAGAGAGTTAAGGTCAACACATGTCTTAGGACATATTAAATGAAGCTTTTGCACAACCAGGCAATATTGAACTGAAATGAGTTTCACCACTGCCACTGGTGAGACTTAAGGTCAAACAGAAAACGGCAGTGTATTATAGAAAACATTGACAGGAACGAAAGCGATTGTCCATGTGTAAACAGCACGAGTCAACTAAAACGCGGATCAAAATAAAATGAGTGGCTGACCTGATACTTCAAATAAAATTCGCACAAGCAGTGCTAAGGATCTATTGTAGGTGTGTCCAGTGATATATCTCAAGAACACCATATTTGTAACAATTCAATAATAGCCACTTTAATTGAGTGATATCTTGGCTCCTCCATGAAGGGCGCTAGATGCCCCAAAACACGTCACAGAATCCCTCACAGTTTAGAAAGAGAGAAAAAATTACCTACGCAACAGTAAAACTAACCCACTACATCTTACAAGTGTAAAAGTAACGCACTGCGAGAAACATCAAAAATGATTGCTAATTTGTCTTTTCCGTAAATAAAACTTACCAAATACGTACAATGACTTCCTAAGGAGAATTAGTTGTCGGCACATAATATTTGCACTCAGTCATTAAAACAATTTAATAGAAAGTGATAAAATCCCAAAAATTGAATTATATACAAAGTTGAACGACCTAGTTTGCAGGAGGTGATGATGAAGTGACCACATACCAAGAACTGCATAATCAAGTAAAGTGAAATAAACATGATAAACATGAAGAAAGTGTCGAGACGACCTAGTTTGCAGGAGGTGATGATGAAGTGACCACATACCAAGAACTGCATTATCAAGTAAAGTGAAATAAACAAGAAGAAAGTGTCGAGACGACCTAGTTTGCAGGAGGTGATGAGAGGCAGTAGAGGCGCGTAGAACATGCCTAGCCAGCACAGTGTCTGGCCGTAGACGATGTCCAGCACGTGCTTCGGAATCTCAAACTCCACGGCACCCACGCGACGCCCAAACGACGTGCGCTGCAGCAGGTGCTGGCCCACAATCTAAAGGTGTAGAGTATTTTCTCAAGCATTTTACACTTTAATACTTCTATGTTATTCTCGAAGCTCTAAGTCTTATATTTGACACGTAGAAAGTTGATGTACCTAAACGCTCACAAGGGAAATAGGGATATTTCAATGTTGTCTTCCAAGCTCAAAGTGTTATATTTCTTGTCAGATTAAAATCGAGTCTCTCTAAACGTTTACAATAGAAATAGGGATATTTCAATGCTGTCTTTAAACTCAAAGTGTTGTGTTTGTAGTGTTGAGAGCAAGTCTTTCTAAACGTTTACACTAGAAATAGGGATATTTCAATTAAATGGAATCAAACACAAGACCCTCGGTACCTTGATGCTCTCAGAGTTTTTCATCTACTAACATTCTTAACTTCAAGTGTAAATGAAAACTAATTATCATACAATACGTCACCTTCATTATTCCATTTGCAGTAACTTCAAGAGTAGCAAAGTCGGAAAATGTAAAGTTTCAATTTTAAACGTAATTGAAACGAAGTATAATAAATTAAAAATAAGGAAAGACAGTAATATTTTTCTTCATGTCCAATCAAATTGTCTACCTTTACCTTCTTTCTATTGCCCGCTTAATGTTGGTCTATGTGACACAGAAATGACAAATTTTAGTGACACGACTGATGTTGGTCTATGTCATAGACCAACATTAGTCGTGTCACTAAAATTTGTTATTTCTGTGTCACATAGACCAACATCAGTCGTGTCACTAAAATTTGTCATTTCTGTGTCACATAGACTCTATGTGACACAGAAATGACAAATTTTAGTGACACGACTAATGTTGGTCTATGTGACATAGAAATGACGAATTTTAGTGACACGACTGATGTTCGTCTATGTGACACAGAAACGGCAGAATTGAGTGAGCATGAAAATGAGCACCCACCTTCCTGAGCAAGTTAACGAAGAAGGTGTTGAATGCCATGACTGCCAGATCAAGCAACGTCAGCTTGTACAACTCCTGACCTACGTACGTCTCCCAACACAAGACCTGGCCTTCACACTCGGGGCTGTAAAATATTATACACATCAGACGGGGAAAATTTGCGATGAAAAGTAATAAATATGACTAAACATTTGAGTCACGAATAGCAAAAAATATGAAGGCCCAGAACTTTAAGGGAAAGAGTGATATGATATTTTATAGACAATAAGCCTCGGCAATTTTCCTCACAGCAGAACACAAAAAAGTCACTCATTCCAGTGAAGCAAGGCATCAACAGCATCTCCACAAGATGAGGCTCACGACACGTTACCTGACACAGCGGTGGACGGTAGGGGGACACTTGGTGGTGTAGTTATGGAGGGTGTAGAGCAGCACTCCGAGAGATGACAGACGCAACACCACGGTGCGCATGAGCGTAATGCGCAACACTACACTCGTGCTGTAGCGCTCCCACACCACCAGCTGGCTGTGGACAGTCAATGTGAAACAATTAGCGTGCCTTGCCAGCATTTTTTTATACGAACGACAGGATAGTAATGAAACCATAGAATAAGCTTATAGATTAAAGTGAAAACGCTGAACAGGACTTGAAAACGAGAATAATCAGCAGTTTCTTGTTTTACAACACTATGATGGAAACACACGTAATTCTATTATTACTTCTGAACAAAATTACTGCATACTACCTAAATCTCGTTAAGAAAAGACGCCTAAAGTTTTGCAGTCACGTAACTTGTCTTTAATGATAATGGCTTAAACAGTTGTTGAGTGCTAGTAATATTCAGTGAATCATTAATTTGAAGTAAAATAAAGCCTCATTTCAAGTAAAATAAGGATTCATTTCAAGTTAAATAAGGACTTATTTCAAGTAAGATGAGGCCTCATTTCAAATGAAATAAAACCTCAAATAAAACAAGACTACAGAAGTAAATGCTCACTTGAATATGAAGGGGACGAAGATGTTAAGCGTGACGATGGTGGCTGGGGGCAAGTATCTGTAGACGAGCATGAGCATAGGATGCAACTCGTCAGTAGAGGCAGGCTCCTCAGTGCCTTCAGATGACACGTCATCACCGTCACTGTTCACGCTGAACAAACTCGTAGTTCTCGTGTTCACAGAAGCCGTGGTTATGGTGCGAGACACAGCAGTGGACTGAAGCTCATCAGCAGCACCAGAGGACTCGAAATTTCGCCCCGTACCAGGCTCGTCAGACGCTGTACCTTCTGACGCAAATGATGCATCGTCAATGGTGCCGGCTCTACTGCTGCTGCTGCGAGAATTGGTACTTGAGGTTGCAGAATTGATCTCAGCATTGGATCTTGAGGGCTCCAGCTCATCATACATGACGCCGTCTAACGCGTAAGAGACGTTGTCATCAGAACTGCGAGAATTTGCTGTGTTCGCAGTGGTGCTAGCGTCGGTTGTAGCTCGTCTGACACTGGCAGACGGAAAGGATGCCCATGTAGTCAGAGGATCATCACGTATAGAGGTTATAAAATGACTGTAGTTAGCACCTTCAGTACCTTCAGATACAGGGTCGACCAAATCAACCGTTGCGTTCTCAGAAGTGAGAGGACTGGCGTAACTTCTTAGATGTTCCTGGAAAACATCAACAACACAACTCAGTAAACCTTGAATTTGTTGAAACGCAAGTCTATACAGCAGATTCAAAGAAATGTAATCCGAAAATAATATTCGTTAGTACACAAACAAAAAACTACAACAGTTCTCCAGTCCGAACATCAATTTCCTTTTGCACTGTAATTATTAATACTTATTCTAAAAGCATTATGGAGAACGCCATTTCGAAGCCACATGGATCTCATGAAATACTCCTCAACATTCCACATAAAGCACAAACAAAACAGATATTGATGGCCTATGGCGGTCATTATTACCCTCTTTTGGAATAACAAAATGATTTATATCCTTGAACGTCAATTTCTGGATTTAAGTTGAAACTTCAGGTACGATTTCTCACAGTACGCAACATATTCAACTGCCTATTCTTACATTGTTGCATACTATGGGTGCATAACATGGATTGTTACATACCGTGCATTCTTTCCAACACTGGGACTTAGGCACTTGAATTTAGCTCCAGGCAATGAAAGACACTAACTTAGTACCAAGACTCTCAATCTTGGTGGCGAGGCATTCAATCTGAATAGAAACACACTCATACTTAGAACCAAGACACTCAAACTTGCTGGCAAGACATTCAATCACAAGATACTTAAACTTAATGGCAAGTCAAGACACTAAAACTCAGTGGCAAGTCAAGACGCTAAAACTCAGTGACAAGTCAAGACACTAAAACTCAGTGACAAGTCAAGTCACTAAAACTCAGTGACAAGTCAAGACACTAAAACTCAGTGACAAGTCAAGACACTAAAACTCAGTGACAAGTCAAGACACTAAAACTCAGTGACAAGTCAAGACACTAAAACTCAGTGACAAGTCAAGACACTAAAACTCAGTGACAAGTCAAGACACTAAAACTCAGTGACAAGTCAAGACGCTAAAACTCAGTGACAAGTCAAGACGCTAAAACTCAGTGACAAGTCAAGACGCTAAAACTCAGTGACAAGTCAAGACACTAAAACTCAGTGACAAGACAAGTAAAATAACTAACTGCTGTAGGAGATGCTCGTGCGTGTTCCAGCTGGGCGAAGGAGAAGGTTGTCACGTACCAGACGAGTACGAAAGCCCCCACGATGATGGCCAACACGAGCATGTTGATGAGCAGCCGCACCAGACACAGCACCAGTCTTCGACACACACAAAAGTCTATTACTGTGCCATTCATTTCAACCCCCAAACACCTCTTGGCTGCATCACTCAACAGCACAAAGCAGTCAATTAAACTTCAGAGCTGCGTCCACTTTAAATATATTTTTAAGAGACCCATTAAAATTAACAAATAACCGACAGAAATATTCGCGCATTTGAAAATAAGACCATAATAAACATCCTAAAGTTAAACACATCAGTGAAGTTCAATTTCGTGATAACTGTAAACTTCAAATGAACATTGTGCAGGTAGACGCCCTATTAAATACGTTTAGGCCAATAGCTTTTAGGACAATCATTATTATCAGCACTACTAGAGTACTAGAAATAACCCAGTAGTTGATGATTAACAAATTATAATCATACAGCACCTCAGAAAATTACGTAACGCAGGCAGAATTTCCGTAACTGCGATCAGACGAAAGTTTCCAAATGATATCGAGTCCAACGAATATACACCAATACACGACGTATACATTAATCACTACATATTCTGTATTGAAAAATTCCAACCCACAGAAAACTTGAGCAATGAGTTAATTCTTTTGCTCAAGTACAGAGTGTGACTCCAGAAAAAAGCTTAGGATTGCACCACGAGAAGCGAGAGAAGTTACAAGACTTGCCCCCGCTACACACCTCTGTTTGCGAGTCCGTAGCTCCTTCTCCTCTCTGAAGCGCTCAGCCTCCAAGTGAGTGCAGAATTCATTGTAGATCGCCTTGTGCTTCACGTAAGCAGCTTTTGTGTTTTCTATACAAAAATCCCAGCCACCGAATATTATGTTACAGAACTGAAATAAGAAAGATGAAACAGTATGAGGAAATACGAGCATAAACTGAAAGGCAGGCGTACAATGCTAACACGCTTGAACTTATTTTCAACAAGTTTCATTCATCATTCAATACATTACTCAAAGTTGGCACCTTAGACGCGATATCATCAAAATAACTAATAGTCAATAAGTAAACCAATAAAAATTGTCAAAATTTCCTACACGTATGAAAGAAAGCAATATCCCTTTGTTATTAAAATAAAAAATTTAGTTGACTATGAGACCTTACCTGATAAAACTCTCCCTCGGTGGATTTCAAGCTTTCCCTCAGCCCCTTGGCAGCTTTCTTGACCATGACGAGGAGGCAGAATGCCATCAGCAAGATCATGACGCTCAGGTATGCAAGCGGCAGCTCGTACTGGACCTCCATGTTGCCCCACGTCTGACCACACAACGTCTTCGTTAAGCAGAGCATGGAAAGCATTTCACTGAGAACAGGTCAATACCTTCATCTTTTGAACTTCGTTTAGTCCGTATAGCACGCGCTATTTTAAGCATGCTTAGAATGGTTTAATTTGCTCATGAATTTTCTAAATAAATGAGAAGCAGAGCATATTCATGGTAAAGGATATGCACTAAAACAGTAGAAAACAGAAACGATACCAAATTAGCTTAGCTGGATCCTCAACTGAAAACTTTATTTTTGCTGTGAAACTTCTGACGTCAGCTTCATAATTTTCGTTGACCAAACACTTCTAACTTGTTTTCTTTTTGTGAAGAGAAGCCTGACCTGTTGAAGAGTCTCTCTAGTGTAGAAGCCGTAGAAGATTGGGCTGTACTCCAGAATGCCAGTCCCCTGCAGTACCTGCATAATCAACAGCAAAGTTCAAAATAATTCGGGCATTCCTTTACTTAACTGTTATACTAAATTATCATAATAACGAGTTTCTTGGAATTACGATTACTTTTTCACACTACTGTAGTGCAGAATCTTTCATCTGACACAAAGTCTCAGATTTCCAACTTACCTATCACCTACTTATAGCATAATTGATTGTCATAACTGTTGTAGCAATTTTTCTGTACCTTCGACCCTGCATTACGTACAAACACTTCAGAATGTCATCTATGAAGATGAGAATTCTTTCTCCCTATTTAATGATAAAACAAAGGCGTCTGTTACTTTATACATTTAGTTTATAATTTATATAGCATTTTACGCTTGCAAACCCTCCTTGAAAACGAGCAAATTTTATGGAAGATTAAAGTTTCAAGCTATTCGTAAGTGGAGACCAAAGTGATGCAAGCACCTGAAGGAGGTAAGCCACGATCTTTTCGTGCAGCTCCATGCTTAGACTCTCCAGAACTCGCTGCTCCACACCGTCTCTGTAGGGGACATGGCAGCAGCCTGAGGTTGGAGGCATCGAGGGCGACACGGACGGCACCAACATATTATATGGAGCAGTTGTTATGCTCTCGCTTGTGTTCTCCCAGGCTGGCAACAAACAAGGGTCCTGCACACCAAAACAAATAATACAATTTTTGATCACCTAAATGTAGTCCTGCACAGTGCGCGTAACCAATTAAGAAACGACAATGTGCAGTTAATGAAAGTACATAAGTATAGTAAACAAGTATTCCCTATGACCGGGACCAGTTATGCAGAGAAAAATGTTAAAAATATTCAACTCATACATTATCGTTTCAACTTCATGTATTATACTAAAATAATACAAAAAGACAGACAAAGGATTAATTTGATAAAAAATGAATTTTCATCGATATTTACTCAATCTATGAAGACTATCTTTGGATCTTTCTAGCAGGGATCGCAAGACTGCAGTTCGTTCTTTGTTTGTCAATTCGTGCTTTTAACACATTTGATTCCTTTTTAGGGTTTTCTGCTTCGTTTTCCATTTTTCCGTTGTTACAGCAGGTGGTCGGACCAAGCTCTCTAATATCCTTTAGTAGGAACGATCCAGTTATTTGCTATTTAACAGGATCTGAATGAAAGCAGTGTATGCACTAGTTTTAGCAATCTCCAGGCTAATTTCTATTACACAAAAAATGAATTGTCTCAAAAACCCTACACGCCGGAGTGTCACTCCGACTGTGCACCAACTGTTTCGGATCAGAGGGAGTAATACGTACCGAAAAAACAAATCTGAAGTACATTGCGAATAAGAATTTCTGTACATAAAGTGGCAAGGTGACCTGGTTGACGAAGAAGAGCTGCGGTAGAAGGATGAAGGTAACGATGACGGCACTCATGAAGAGGTTGAGGAAGAGCAGCCACTTGATGAAGGAGAAGAGAGCCACGAGGCCTGTGCCAAAGTTACCCTCCACGTAACGGAGCTTGGTGCGCCACAGCTCCAGCTGCGCTAGCCACGCCCTCATGCGGTCGCCCCACTGCACAACAACCTCGCTTACTACTCTACACATTATTTT
The DNA here is from genome assembly GCA_006783055.1 of Trinorchestia longiramus. Classification (NCBI taxonomy): domain Eukaryota; kingdom Metazoa; phylum Arthropoda; class Malacostraca; order Amphipoda; family Talitridae; genus Trinorchestia; species Trinorchestia longiramus. The sequence goes on from VCRD01002693.1 coordinate 41,403, forward strand.
TATTATTATATTCCTGGTTTAACCACTACTGTACACACTGAGAACTTCGATACATTGTTTGTTTTTGAAACAAATGATGTGAAATCAAGAGATACAAATAAACTGGGGAAATCTCAGTGTAGACATTTCCACAAGCAAGAGGTCTGTATCACTTTACCTTAATCTCTCACACCATTCAATGTGAAAACAAGCACGACTATCGTGAACACCTACAAAAACAAACACTACTCGCCCTCAACTCTTCAAAACCTAAAATAACGGTGGGTTGTGGTGCTCCAACATTCTCACTCAGCTCAAAATAAGAGGAGACAAAACACTCACTTTCTCGGTCAAGACACAGACTCACTCTCTGACAACAAGACACAGACTCACTCTCTGACAACAAGACACAGACTCACTCTCTTGGTCAAGACACAGACTCACTTTCTCGATCAAGACACAGTCTCACTCTCTTGGTCAAGACATAAAGCCACAGACTCACTCTCTGACACAACAGGAGACACAGACTCACTCTCTGACAAGAGACAGACTCACTCTCTGACAAGAGACAGACTCACTCTCTGACAAGAGACAGACTCACTCTCTGACAAGAGACAGACTCACTCTCTGACAAGAGACAGACTCACTCTCTGACAAGAGACAGACTCACTCTCTGACACAAGACACAGACTCACTCTCTGACAAGACACAGACTCACTCTTTTAGTAAGCTTGCGTCTGCTGAGATGTACGGCCTGCCAGCCTCGTGTACGCAGGGTGGGGGCAGACAGCAGCTGTCGCTTCAGCTTGCGTTTCTCGCTCAGAGAGATGGGCTGACATCGCACTTCCTGCAACTCCTCCCATGTCTGCTGCTCATCCACACCTGCAACACGTGACACTTAGTCATGTTCATTGTAGTGTTCCAAGTGCAAGCCGGTCATTCTGCTTCACTTGACACACGTACTGAGTAGTTTGAAATATTCAGATACGTATTTGGATGTTCCTGCCCATTTTTCATGCCCATGTAGCTCAATGAAGTTAAATTTACAATCCTCAAATAAATACGACGATCGTTCAAGAGTTTGTTATAAACGACTTGAAGGATACAAGAATAACGTCATGTAATAGAAGAATTATTGGAAAAGCTACATCAGAAAAAATCTGCACAAAGAAATAGCGATTCGAAAGCTTTTAAATTAAATGAAAACTATGATGTAATCTAATTCCCTTGAATCTTCAACAATTTGCATAGACACGAATGATTGGCTATTTGTTGCATTTTTGTGCTTCCAATTATAAATTAAATTCTAGTAGCAATAAAATAGTGATTAATGACGTAGACATCGAAATTAGTTAATTTCTCCACACCTACACTCTTAACAAGTGGCCAGAAACTCGATTAGGAGAACAATGGTCCGCATTAGGATTACAATACCAACATAAATAATGTGCAAAGAGAGAACCTCAACCGGTGGCAAATCAATTGTATTAGCAAGTAAATTACTCACAAAATATAAAAAATGCCCAAAAAAATGTCATTTCTCACAAGCCAACACTAACTTCAGCAGTATGGCACGACCACTGCAGTTTATGCAGTTTAGAGAGACCAGTAACAACGAAGTTACCTACAATCATCAAAAACCGTCCTACCTTTAGTGAGGTCTGGCAAGACCTCCAGGTAGGTGTCTGAGCCACGTCTGCCAGTGCGCACCCACGTCGCGTTGGCACCCGCAGTGCCAGTCAGCATCGTACGTCCGTCACTACCGTCCATCTCCTCCGACAGGTCTGCCCTCCGTCGCTTGGCGGACTTCCTCCTTCTTCTTTGCACCGTCCCCCGACCCATTGTGTTGACTGCAACATGACATCTTCAGTACAGTGCTCGGAAATAAGTTCTTAGTGTTAACCCTGTAACGATGAAGTTATTTGGCTAGACTAAATATTGCGTAAATTACAGGTTTCTCATACAATTCTACCTAACTTTTGAACTAAACATTCAGAATATGAGACTAAGTTAAATTATTTCTAATGTACTTCAAAAAGAACAGATATAAATAAAGGTTAAAAAGTTCATATAAATACTGAAGGAATATTGTAGTGGTTACTCGGTAGATATATTTCCGTTCTAATTATACGACGACAGATGAATTGTTCGGCTCAATATTGTGAACAGCTCGGGTACCTCGTACTTTGTAGTAGACTCATAACTTATCGTTTCAGTTGAAATGGTCTTAATATTCTCCCATTATGCCGTGTATTGTTTGCAAGCCACAATACCATGACCTTTCAAGTCACTTCAACGTAAATATCAATAATACACACTAGAAAGTAAATATCAATCGATGAGAAGAGCGTTCCATTCACGAGGTTTGGTCAATATTCAGTTTGCTCGTAGCAGAGTACAGAAATATTGTAAGCGCGAGTTATGGCATGTTTTTACTTGAATTACCACTACACAACCACCAAGACTCACACGTGATCAAAACGTGGTCATCGTCAGTGAGCTGCAGAACGTCCAGCTCGTCACTGTGGTGGACTAACACACAACTGCCATCCTTGTCTCTCACACGAAGCATCGCTTTCACACTTCACACTACTCAAACTCGAACGTCTTGAGCGTACGCTTGTTTCAGTAGTCTCATAAACTCTGTAAATTAGATGCCATCGAATTGCTGAATCCAGTACCATACGAGCGACAAAGTTCCTTGAGGATTTTCCCTGAATTTGAGTTTCTGTCGCTGAACAGGAGCGTAAATACCAACAATCCGCTGGAACACCAATCGCAACAGCATTTCATAGGAGACCATACACTCAAATTGTCACCACTGAACAAGAGCTTTGACCTGATCTGATGAGAGGTGTATGCAGCGTTTCTGCTTAGTGTTTCCAGGTCATAAAGGTCACAATGGCCCCGAGTACATTATTATAGTAAGAGGATGCAAAGCAAAATCTTCCTCAGCTGCTTAAACTGAAAATTTGAGAATATGAGAGCGGTAAAATGCCGAGCATAGAAATAATAAAATTAAAAATGAGCACTGTGCTATAATCGGAAGAATAATAAACGTTGTGGTAAATTATATTTTGGAACAACAGTCACACTTCTTACAAAACAGACTCGCATCAGTTTACAACAGTCTAATTTTCTCTCCGCTCACACGTTTTTTCTAATCTACTCAACACAAAAACCTTCTGAATAAGTTGCAATTTTAGAAACTTGAAGCGAAAGCAATGGCACAAAAATTAACTTCCCTCCCAAAATGTTTGCGAGGTTTGTTCTCTTTAATATCTCTGGACAACCCAGTGAAGTCATCGCCACTTTTCATAGCTACTCATGTGACGAGTGTCAGATGATATATTAGTGATGGACTGCGTTGACATTGCAACACACGCTGCAGTGCTCTAATAAGTTGAAGTCATTCTTCATATTCTTCACAAGGTCAGGTAAAATTAACTGGCTACGAATTTTGGTCCTATAGGAAACGAATTGCGGTCATAAACTCCATATGAACGAAGGCTGCTTTTCGCCTGTCATGAACGTTTTGACAATACGGTAAATAAAGCAAAGTTCGGTACACAAGTCGCACGTGCTCAGATATCCAGTCGTGGCTGCTTATCAGAGCAAACACAGAACAAAACAACAGCGTTTAAGGTTTTCACCGTCACTTTGTGAGCGGAAACTAAATGTGAATGGTGGCTAATGGTCAGTTATATCGGCAATTAGGTGTAACAGCATCACCGTACTACAGCATCGAGCTCATGGAAACAATAATAGATGCAAAAAGCAGGAATTGCGTAACAGGTGATTTACAAGAACAAAATTTCGCGAGATATATAGGAATAACCGGAAAATGAAAAGTCTAATCAATAACTTAATAATTAGAATTCGTTAGAAATAATTTACCCAAGAATTGTTAGCTACAATCAACTTGTAAATTTACTATGTATTATTTTTGTTTTTATTGAATACCATATGAAAAATCCCTTTGGATACCAGCTGCCGACAAAGAGGCCAGCTTTTTAATTCCACAACAACTTGAAGCAGCATAAATAACTGGGAATGAACAAAGCATACTTACAAAAGCAAAAATACAATTCACCAGACCGAAGAAATGAAGAATAACCTGACGTTTGAGTTACAAGAACATCATTCTTAGGTGCCTCAAAGGCAACTTCGAGTTAGCACCGGAGTTTCCTTAATTTGTAAAATTCCACAAAAAAATTCTTTAATACTTCACACTAGGAATGACATCTCTAATGAACCAAGAAAAATATTCAAAATAACCTATACGACCCCGCGATTGTAGTGACGTGATCACGGAATAAGAGTGGCACGGACACACGACACACGGACACACGACGCACGGACACACGACGCACGGACACACGACGCACGGACACACGGCGCACGGACACACGGCGCACGGACACACGACACAAGTCCAGTGGTTCTCAGTAAGATGACTTCCACTGACCAGACTCACACGGTCAACTGAGAGTGTGGTGCTAAAGTTCTGCTCTGAAAACCGCTATAATTGCGATCATTTAACGGACTCACCGTGTTGGACACACACCACAAAACTCGTAACTAGTATACGAGAGGCGTTAATACGCCATCTATAAAGACGCTATTCTCGAGCACAAGGCCGTGCAAGGAAGCATAACAACGCACTAACAAACCAGGTGATGAAGTCACTCAACACAATCCTACTGTCAGAATTTGTGTACTCCACAACAGCGGTGGAACGTTGGGAGTTCCGAAAGTCATGGAGTAGTTGCTCTTTCAGAAACAACTTCTATTGCGTGGATGATAACAAACATGCGTACACCCTCAGTTTAAGCTACCCAATATGCAGATAAAAATAGAGCATACATGAAAGAAAAATAACGCTGAAATAGAGGGCACTTGAAGGCAAGATAACGCTGAAATAGAGGCCGCTTGAAAACTGCACGATAACGCTGAAATGGAGGACGCTTGAAGGCAAGATAACGCTGAAATAGAGGGCGCTTGAAGGCAAGATAACGCCCATGATGCGCGACTTAAACACACCATTGATGAATAACTGCGGAGTTAGAAGCACTTGAGAAGACGAGACTGAGTCTTGATGAGGGTATAAATAGCAGACCATGACAGTAACAGTCTCATCAACAGGCGATCAGGACGAGTGCCAATACAAAGCGCAGGCCACACAGCACCGCTACTAAGCCCAGTAAACATTCATTATAATTCCTGCCAGCAGAATAGCTGCTTTATCTTCCACATAACTAGTGTGTCCAGAGTTGCATTTGTAAACGGGCAAGATATACAATCCTGGCGACCCTATTGTTTACATTGGCAAGACAGACCATAACATAGATGTGCTGTTGTTTACATTAACAAGACAGACCCTAACACACAAGTTTTTATCGTAAACCTCGTCAATAATAAAATTACCCAACGAACTTCTATACGCAGGGCGATACCGTCAAACTTCTACATGTATGACGTGAGTCATAGACAATCATCACAAAGGAGCCTCTAATCAAAGACATCATTCTGATTTTCTAGCACACACGCCACATTTCTTATGAGCACACCGCACTAAAACAAATGGAAGATGTGTCGACACTGCTACAACCATGAAATCTCACTCGTCATCTAGCACACAACACAACACAACACAACCTCTGGCACATTTTGGCAACCACCTCTGCGCTCACACCAGGACTCGTGAACTGAGGACCTGCACAGCAAGTGAGGCATCACACAACAGGTCTCTTGCACTGAAGGAATACAGTGCCACTGACTGTAGCGCTGATACAGCACCACTGACTGTAGCACTGATACAGCACCACTGACTGTAGCGCTGATACAGCACCACTGAC
>VCRD01002693.1:47965-80473 GCA_006783055.1 Trinorchestia longiramus
TCACTTGTACCTTTGTCTGACACTGACTGATTGCTTCACATCAGATGACAGACATTTTTATTGACGCGAGACTCTACCAATTTTTGAACCTGAAAGAATACAATGTAGGTATTTGTTACGTGTTGAAATTCTCAAAATATTGTCTTTCACCGACGATGCTAGATAAACTAAAACGTTGTCTGTCTGTTTATAGCTGGACATGACATTATGAGTGATCTATGAATGTTCTGGGCATGCAGGATGGTCTACAGTGGTGCGTCGCAGACTGCAAATCCCGTGCATTATAAATTACAGCTGAAAAGCACCTCAACAAAGTTGAGAATTCTCTCTCATTGATGATCAGCGCACACATTACTATAAATAACGAGTTTGTCTGTAGTCACGCTGCAGCAGAGGTTAATTATACAACAATAAGTTCTCACCGTACGACAGAGTAGTCCTTAGCTATCATTTCGACTTTTGATATTGAATTCAGGACATATACTAGCACAGACCGAAAATTCAAAGATTATCAAGTTACGAAAACGCGCACCAAATTCAAGCGAAAATTTGCGAGTCAGTATGTGATGCACAACGGGATAGCTACAATCCCAGAACATATCCTAAAACACACTAAAAATGTCTGATGTCCTTTTAAAAAAGACACAAGGGCACCTACTCAGCCAGGTGTTCCCTGCAAACATGACACGCATAACACAGGCGTAGCACTGATACACCATATGATCAAGTGTCCGTGATGCAGTGGTGTAACCACACAACTCTTTCGCTCTTTCTTCTGTCTTCCTCTCATATATTCCTTTTAAATGCCATTCCACGCAGTTTAGCATCACATTTCAATAAAATGAAGACAAGTTTGAACGCTTTCAAAGAATTAAGCTCAACTTGCAATTCTGAATTGCCTTTCCTGAGCCGAACGTCAGCTTCATAATTAAAAACCTGAGTTATTAAGCATATCGTTCCAACTCGAGACTATATGATTCAATATGTAATCAAGTGAAAATAAAAACGATTCCATTTTAATTCAAGCATAATAGAGATATGATTCCATTTGTAATTGGGCAAAAATGCAGACGACTCAATATGTAATCGAGCAAAGGGACAAAGAGACAACTTCACTTTTATTTGAGCAAAAATATAGAAACCATTCAATTCTTCTCGATCAAAAACAAAAATTCCATTTGTAATCGAGCCAAAATCGATAAAAAGAGAGCGAATACAAAACGGCTCGCTTCTATTGCCTTATCGTATAGAGAAACAAGAGAGAGGTGGTCGCCACTAACCGTATCTTGTAGAGGGTAGGAGCGTGGCGAGGTGCTGGGAGTAACCTCCATCATGTAGGGGCATAGGATATGCCTCCTTGTAGAACTCAAGCTCTGCATCCTCCCAACCTGCCTTCTTCTTGCTCCCACCACTGTTAGAGCCTGTACAATGCAGAGTGTTCTCCCTACATCACATGCCAACATATGAATAATATTGAGGCTATAAAAATGAAATTCAATCGAGATAGGGCAATGTATGTACATAATGTTCAAAAAGGGGATATGTATAAGAGGTAGTGAAAATGTTTAATTCTGATGACATGCGCCATTGAAATCAGGTGACAGTTAAAAGTTTGTTCTTTACTTAACTAAAGGTTGCCAAGATTGTAGAAATGCCTACTTTTTAATTGCACTGAAAAAACTGCATCACTGCAAAACTCCTAACAAGAATAAAAAATAATTCTATATATAAATGCTGGATCATTAGGGCAATGCAGTTAGGTAAAACTTCTCTATTTTAAAGGGTACTGACAGAACAAAGAGCCAGCACAACACTATAATAATTAATTTCAGTTGTTAGAAAAAAGCAAATTAGGCATACATTTCAAAAGCAATTGAGCTTTCAGATCTGCAGAAGAGACAACAAAACAACTGCACTCATGATTTTCAAACATAAAGCTCTTCTCTCAGAGCAGTAGAGTAGCTAGATATCAACCACCTCCACTATTAGCTAGCAATTAACATTTCACTTTGGTAAAAGATGCAGCCAAAATAACTCCTGTCACTATACAACTGTAATTAATACCAATTGCATACAATTGACCATACGTTCATTTTTCTACTACCATATTTAATTAGCTATAATCTTCTACTACTACTAATGCTACAAAAGCCCTCACCTTTGTTCGCAGCACGTCCACCAGACCCCTTGCCTTGCGAGGAGCCCCTGCCCCCTGAAGAGCTGCCCCCCAGCAGCAGTGATGACCTGCATCCCCCATCACTGGCAGCACCACCAGTCATCTCCCTGGTAACACCATGTCCATCTTCCTTGTAATTATGTTGTGTTTCTAAACAACTTCTGACATTAATTCATTAACACTGACTGGTAAAGCAACTTACCACAACAAAAATGTCATACACAATATCAAAAGAAGCATAATAAGTTGTTGTCTCATGTTCAGAATACATTCAGTACTCACCTCATTGCAGTTACATTCTATTTCTAGTAATACTTTTCACAGTATTGAAACTATACAACTTTTTTGATGGTGTAAGCTGACTTGCCAGTTGGTGTTAATAGATTGAGAACTCAGGAATTTTAGCCCTACATTCAATGATGCCAAGTCATTCTTCCTCATCAAGGCAGTCAGTGACAACACCATGGAGAGAAAAGACCTCATAACTAGGCAATAAAAACTAAGCCCTAACTATATTATGACAAGACTACTACAGGAAGCATTACTGATACGGCAGCAAAACATAAGAGCTCCTCGTCAGAGATGCTGTGTCAGCAAGCAATGCTGTGCAGAGCAGTGCAGAGGTCAGCTTAAAGGATATTTGGAACATTTGAAGCAATTAACATATATGTCCAACTTATGGCAAATTATTTCCACCCCAATTTAATAAAATATTGGGGCTAAATATTTTTTCATCAATTATTTTAATATCACTATCAGCACAATATCCTGTATCAGCATGAACCACACTTGATATCAGAGTGAGGTAATAGGCTGACTGAAGATATGGATCATGCAGGTATATACTTGTTTTTTCTTCTTAAATATACTTTTCAAGTGTCTTTTAAAAATTTTCCAGCTATACTTCTTGAACCTGAGATCTAGAATGCAATATTTTGCAGGAAACAAATTTTCATGACCAGCACCCTGTCTTTCAAATGTTTGGCAAGGTAATTAAATATAGTCTAGTATGAAATATACATTAATAAATCTAGAGCAGAATAATAAAAAGTAAATTAAGAAGTAAAAGTAGCATCAGCAAAGCCAGAAAATGTCATTAATTAAACTTAAACTGCATGCAACATATATATAAGATTGGGATATGATGTTAAAAGAAAAATGCAGGTCACAAACAATGAAATGCAAACCTAAGAACAGAATTACTAGGTAGCTAGAGAAATATATATCAAATTAAACTAAATAGTAAAGAATTCAAACAGCACTAACATCATAATTTAAATTCAAATAGAATTTTACAGAAGGAAGAATTTGAAGAGTAAGAGACAACACATGTAATTCAAAAAATACTGAAGAACCCAACACCAANTCCTTGTAGAACTCAAGCTCTGCATCCTCCCAACCTGCCTTCTTCTTGCTCCCACCACTGTTAGAGCCTGTACAATGCAGAGTGTCCTTCCTACATCACATGCCAACATATGAATAATATTGAGGCTATAAAAATGAAATTCAATCGAGATAGGAGTGACAGTTAAAAGTTTGTTCTTTACTTAACTAAAGGTTGCCAACATTGTGGGAATGCCTACTTTTCAATTGCACTGAAAAAACTGCTTCAGGGCATAAATCCTAACAAGAATAAAAAATAATTCTATATATAAATGCTGGATCATTAGGGCAAGGCAGTTAGGTAAAACTTCTCTATTTTAAAGGGTACTGACAGAACAAAGAGCCAGCACAACACTATAATAATTAATTTCAGTTGTTAGAAAAAAGCAAATTAGGCATACATTTCAAAAGCAATTGAGCTTTCACATCTGCAGAAGAGACAACAAAACAACTGCGTTCAGGATTTTCAAACAAAAAGCTCTTTTTTCAGAGCAGTAGAGTAGCTAGATATCAACCACCTCTACAATTAGCTGGCAATTAACATTTCACTTTGGTAAAAGATGCAGCCAAAATAACTCCTGTCACTATACAACTGTAATTAATACCAATTGCATACAATTGACCATACGTTCATTTTTCTACTAACATATTTAATTAGCCAGAATCTACTACTACTACTAATGCAACAAAAGCCCTCACCTTTGTTCACAGCCCGTCCACCAGACCCCTTGCCTTGCGAGGAGCCCCTGCCCCCTGAAGAGCTGCCCCCCAGCAGCAGTGATGACCTGCACCCCCCATCACTGGCAGCACCACCAGTCATCTCCCTGGTAACACCATGTCCGTCTTCCTTGTAATTATGTTGTGTTTCTAAACAACTTCTGACAATAATTCATTAACACTGACTGGTAAAGCAACTTACCACAACAAAAATGTCATACACAATATCAAAAGAAGCATAATAAGTTGTTGTCTCATGTTCAGAATACATTCAGTACTCACCTCATTGCAGTTACATTCTATTTCTAGTAATACTTTTCACAGTATTGAAACTATACAACTTATTTGATGGTGTAAGCTGACTTGCCAGTTGGTGTTAATAGATTGAGAACTCAGGAATTTTAGCCCTATATTCAATGATGCCAAGTCATTCTTCCTCATCAAGGCAGTCAGTGATGACACCATGGAGAGAAAAGACGTAACTAGGCAATAAAAACTAAGTCCCAACTATATTATGACAAACTACAGGAAGCATTACTGACACAGCAGCAAAACACAAGAGCTCCTCATCAGAGATGCTGTGTCAGCAAGCAATGCTGTGCAGAGCAGTGCAGAGGTCAGCTTAAAGGATATTTGGAACATTTGAAGCAATTAACATATATGTCCAACTTATGGCAAATTATTTCCACCCCTATTTAATAAAATATTGGGGCTAAATATTTTTTCATCAATTATTATTTTAATATCACTATCAGCACAATATCCTGTATTAGCATGACCCACACTTGATATCAGAGTGAGGTAATATGCTGACTGAAGAAATGGATCATGCAGGTATATACTCGTTTTTTCTTCTTAAATATACTTTTCAAGTGTCTTTTAAAAATTTTCCAGCTATACTTCTTGAACCTGAGATTTAGAATGCAATATTTTGCAGGAAACAAATTTTCCTGACCAGCACCATGTCTCTCAAATGTTTGGCAAGGTAATTAAATATAGTCTAGTATGAAATATATATTAATAAATCTAGAGTAGAATAATAAAGAGTAAATTAAGAAGTAAAAGTAGCATCAGCAAAGCTAGAAAATGTCATTAATTAAACATGAACTGCATGCAACATATATATAAGATTGGGATATGATGTTAAAAGAAAAATGCAAGTCACAAACAATGAAATGCAAACCTAAGAACAGAATTACTAGGTAGCTAGAGAAATATATATCAAATTAAACTAAATAGTAAAGAATTCAAACAGCACGAACATCATAATTTAAATTCAAATACAATTTTACAGAAGGAAGAATTGGAAGAGTAAGAGACAACACATGTAATTCAAAAACACTGAAGAACCCAACACCAACAAGGAAGAGAGGAAAATAGAGGGATAAAGAAAAAGAAGAAAGAGCAGCAGAGGGAGAAAGAGAGAACAGCAGAGAGGGAAAGAGAGAACAGCAGAGAGGGAAAGAGAGAACAGCAGAGAGAGAAAGAGAGAACAGCAGAGAGAGAAAGAGAGAACAGCAGAGAGAGAAAGAGAACAGCAGAGAGAGCAGCAGAGAGAGAAAGAGAGGAGCAGAAAGAGAGAAAGAGAGCAGCAGAGAAAGAGAGAATAACAGAGAGAAAGAAAGAGAGAGAGAGAACAGCAGAGAGAGAGAAAGAGAAAGCATTACCTGTATTCCCTCATTTGGGAGAGAAGAGGATGCAGCTCAGACATGCTCTCCATGCCACGGAAGGAACAAGTCTGCCAAGCACAACACTCAGATGCAGTCACTGATGCATTTTGCATACATTCCAACTGGACACTTCAGAAATCAGAACAAAAACTTCTAGTTGTGAAGGAAAATAATAAAACACCATCATAGTACAACACCAATGCTCAACTGAATACAGTGGATCCTCTAGTTTTGAACTAATTGGGCTATGACTTGTTTTTGAAAATGAATTTTTTTTAGGTTACAAATGCACCTTCAAGATATAAACTCACACTGCCATCTCTATTCTTCTAATTCCAAGTAGGCAGATAAAAACTTGAGCTCAGTTTTAATGATGCACAGTGTTAGCATTATTCTATGAATCAAGTGCTGGCACATTTTTATTATATCATTTTTAATATTTTAGCCCTCATTATGGATATTAAAAAGACAATATTGTTTATTGCTGTTGAACTGAAGAAAAACATAGTAGTAGAACATATCTGTGTACATTTTTTGATCTTGAAAACTAGTTCAATTTAGTGAAGCAATGATCTTTACAACTCTGAATAAAGAAACAAAAATAGTGGCTGATGTGGCTAGAGCAGTGTTTTAATGAAACAAAGCATGTTGGAAGATTCTTACTTGCATGGCAGAGTGAAAACCCATTAGCTGAAGTAGAAATAATAATTTGAAGAAAGGCTAGGCAGTTTTACAGCTATTTGTTGAAGAAAGCCAAGTGTGCACATTTCAAAGTTACAAATGAAATGAAGTAGTGAGTGATTTAAAAAAATTCTACAAACAAATTTAAAGTGCACTACAGCATGAGAAGGTTGCCAATTCAGACAACAGTTCTGCACATGCATCCAAAAAGGAATTTGCCAACTTCAATAAAGGTGTTTATTTCAAAATATGTTGAACTCAAACTACAAATATGTTCTGTGTTTCTGAAGCTGGAACAGATTAATTGTATTTCCATGCATTTTAATTGGGGAAAAAACTTGACTATGACCAATTACTGTTGTGACCTGGGTCCAACAATGAATTAAGTTCATAATGTAAGGGTCCACTGTATAACTTTCCATTGATATTACACAACAAATTTCAAGGCAGCAATTTCTACTTGTAAAGCTACAAAAAAAAAACAGTTCCCCTCACAAACAAATATTGCTACATAAATTTTTGAAATACAGAAATTACTACATATGTCAAAAAATTGATTGTATGAAAAAATGCAGACATTCATTATTATGCAAGTATCTCATCAAGAATTGAGCACACTAGTACATAGTTAGTAAACAAAATGTAGAAAAAGCTGCAAGTGCTTATGGCAATATCACTACTTTCAAAAAATTTGTTTCAGTTATGTGACAAAAATGTAGCTTAAAAACCTATGTTACTTCAAGAATAGCTGAAGTAGAGCTTGAAAAATTAGTAAAAATGAAGCAGAAAAAACTCCTAACAAGCTGCAGTATGATTGAAATACCTGAAGTTCAAACTATCAAATAAAAAGCATTGATTACCTTATATTCTAAACAGAATTACACTAAAAAGAATGTGCAAGAAATATTCACTATAATTAGGAACTATAACACAATTGATTCATAGAAAATATGAGTTACTGATTCATAGAAAATATGAGTTACTGATTCATAGAAAATATGAGTTACTAAAATATTTCAGAGTATTATGAGTTAGGCTTCAAATATATCCTGTTCCAGTCAATTTAAAGGTTGGGACAGGATTTAAGAAGGCACCTATACTTCTGGTATATTTTATTTTGTGTAATTTTGATGAATTTACCCGAGAGTTTGAACTACACAAAAAGAATGATTAATACACCCATGCTTGTTCAACAACTCATTCAAATAGGTTAAGGTGTTAAGCCAAAGAGCAAGGAAACATAGACAACATAGAATACACCTGTGCATGCTTTAGTTACATAAAATTAAACAGAAGAATTTGAAATACAGTCTAGAAATTGTTTGTCTATTTTTATAGCACCTAAATAAGCTCACAGTTATACACTAGGCTGTTGTCACATCAGATCCCTATGAGACTAATTATTCTTACACAGACATGATAAACTTTGGTAAAAATCTGTAAATTCCTATTTTATTCATAACTTTCTCATACCAAGTAAATATCAATTGTTTGATGTCTGAATTTTTAGAAGAAAAAGTATTACTTAGCCTATCATATCTTAAGTTCACAGTTTCAAGTCAAAACAGGGTTAACTGTTTGGATAACAGTTTCAAGTCAAATCAGCTCTACCTATTCAACATTCATGAATTCACACAAACATTCTTCAAAAGAACACGTTTGGTCAGCGTTATTCAAAAAACATACTAAATTTTACCTCCAACTCAATTGAACATGTTCAATATCTTACCTTTGACACAATGTAATCCTCGCTTGATTGCAGATGCTATTGTTGGGGTTTCGACAAGGTCATTTTCAACCTTTGAACCTCACAACATCCATTAAACTATGAATATTTTAAAAATTTTAAGAGTTCCACCAGAGAATACACCGAGAATCGCCATTCATAATATTTTGACAATTGTAATTATTAAAATAACCCGATTTTAATTGCGTTTTCAAACGCTAGAGACATCCATCGGTCTAACATGTTGATAAGTTTCATGAAAGACAGATGCAATAGCTATAGGTGGAATAGAATCGGATTGAATTATTCACGGCTCTTGTGAGCTGATAACAAACATTGTTTAGCAATACAGATTAAGTTTCCTACGGAAGTCACCATTTTTACAAAGTAATAGCAATTTAGGAATATCAACATCTCTAAAATCCTGAATCATAATCTTACGAGGCTGGTAGGTCAATAAGTTTGATTGACACAAGGCCAACTATTCATTCTGTTCATGCCTATTTTTAACTAAAAACTAAATAAACCAGCATTTGTTTCAATATCCATCAATGAACCCCATTCATGATGAGCAGAAGCGACTCAATTGTCTACAATAAAATGAATTCAAATCCTACTCGTGAGTTTATATCATTATGGGCAAATTTTTCAGTTAAAAATGATCGACGTATAGTTTATTGGTTACCTTAATACTACATCTTTACAACATTTAACACAGAAGGTATTAAATCGTCTTGCTCCGTCGTATCTCCCATCGTATCGATTTCCTGCATATTTGCGCTGCAGGCACAGAAGCTTGTGTGCTTGTTGACTAGTGGGTACAGGGCATCTCGCGTGGTGTACATCGCTGTCCATTGCTTTTAGCTATTACGCGTTCAAGCCATGACTGTAATAACCAAGCCAATATCGGAGAATAAAGTTGAAAAGCCATTGGAGAAACCTTTGGTTGTTAGCGTCGGAGCTGGTGTAAGTACTAACAATCAGTGACTTATGGCGTCGAAAAAGAATCTTATTAACGTTTGAAACCGCTAGTGCGTGTTGTAGGGTGACTTTAGTGTCATTCTGCTCAAATTGGAGGCTAGTGCTTTTGTTTTTGCTGGGTTTATTTATTTTTATGGAGAGTTTTCTTTTCCTCATCATGGTTTATTCGATAGATTTGGATTATTATTTATTACAAAACCATGGCATTTGCCACTTACCACGTTTCTGTAAGACTCTAAGCGCATGCAACATATAAAAGAAATAATTTGATACAGAAATACCGCTTGTATGAGTGCATGTCGTCTTTAACAATGTATGCAATAAAGTACCTGTGTTACGGCACGTATTAGCAAGCTTATATCTATCATCAGTGACGAAATGCCAGATGTACCGTAAAATTCAACGCTTAGTATGTGAGAAGTTTACTTTATATTCTCTCGCTCTTAGTGAAGACTGCTAGCGGTGGATTGAAAGACCAAGTTCCTGCGTGTGTCTACGATATTATACAATAAAGGGTTTATGCTTTCACAATTTTTTCTTTAGTTGAGATACTCACGGCTCCTATTGAAACATTCGAGGAATGACTACAATTTTGGAAATCTACAAAAATTGTGGATATTTCTAAGAATATCCAATTGAAGCCATCGCAGTTACTGACGGAAGTCACCGTGAAAATATTAAGGCTTAGATGTTTCAAAATGGTTCGTAAGTCTAACTCACCTCTTTTTAGTGTCTTCATCGAGCATTTCCCATCTCAATGTTTCTTATTGATGTATATACAGCATTTTAAATAAAGTTACTGCCATGAAAAGACTTGGTATTGTTGGCTAATGAATGATGTTGCCAGGGTCTGGAGTGTGTGGAGACTGGATATGAAGGACTCAGCGTAGATGCAAGGCATGCCGCCGGTGCCCCACCTGAAGAGGTGAGTAATACTTCAATAGTAATACCTGAAGCAATACTTGAATACCAAGACCTGAATAACAATACTTGAATACCAAGATCTGAATAGCAATACTTGAATACCAAGACCTGAATAGCAATACCTGAAGCTATAATCAAATACTAATACCTGATGCAATACTTGAATAGCAAAACCTGAAGCAATATCTGAATAGCAAGACGTGATGGAATGACCTGAATAGCAAGCCTTGAAGCAATACTTCAATAGGGCAAAAAGTAAAACATCATTTAGTTCTTTTTGAAGGAAACCATCTCCACTAATACTACGGGAGGTAATTTGATGTGATGATGTTGGCGGTAAAGTAAGCGAATACATGAGGCGTAAATTACATGTTGAAATGAGGCGTAAATTACATGTTTAAATGAGGCGTAAATTACATGTTGAAATGAGGCGTAAATTACATGTTAAAATGAGGCGTAAATTACATGTTAAAATGAGGCGTAAATTACATGTTGAAACGAGGCGTAAATTACATGTTAAAATGAGGCGTAAATTACATGTTAAAATGAGGTGGTATATGATCAGGAGGAGCTGTGGTCGTGGAGCAGTAACAGCGCGCGTAGGCGCCGTGTGTCTGCCACCACCACCGTGTGTGTGTTTGTGGCAACACTCGTGCTTCTGACTGGGGCCATCATTGGAGGGGTGTACGTACACCGTCAGTTCACGCATAACAAGGTAAACGAGACAACACTTGTTTCCTAGTCAAAATGTTCGAGTAGCAATCACCAAACTTATTTCCTCGTCAAAATGTTCAAGTGGCAATCACCAAACTTATTTCCTCGTCAAAATGTTCAAGTGGCAATCACCAAACTTATTTCCTCGTCAAAATGTTCAAGTGGCAATCACCAAACTTATTTCCTAGTCAAAATGTTCAAGTGGCAATCACCAAACTTATTTCCTCGTCAAAATGTTCAAGTGGCAATCACCAAACTTATTTCCTAGTCAAAATGTTCAAGTTGCAATCACCAAACTTGTTTCCTCGTCAAAATGTTCGGGTGGCAATCACCAAATAGGAAATGGGAAAATATGCATGAGGAGTTGTAGTAAGGTTTCATTCAGCAAAAAATTACGAGGAGTATTTATTATAAATGATGTGAAGCGTACAGTAATTATACTTATTGATTTTTAAAGTGATGGTATATATTTTTCAATTAACCAATGGATATATGGCGGGCTCAATTTTAGATGAGTAATAACGACCATTGCTGCTGTACTATTGATATTACTGTATTCCTGAATACTACTGCTGTACTATTGATATTACTGTATTCCTGAATACTACTGCTGTACTATTGATATTATTGTATTCCTGAATACTACTGCTGTACTATTGATATTATTGTATTCCTGAATACTACTGCTGTACTATTGATATTACTGTATTCCTGAATACTACTGCTGTACTATTGATATTACTGTATTCTTGAATACTACTGCTGTACTATTGATATTACTGTATTCCAGAATACTACTGCTGTACTAGGAGCTACTCTATTTAACGTTGTTTCTACCCTCGTTTTGTATCACTTGAGTGGCATATACTTCACAGTTCAGTACAAATTATGTCAAGTTCGGTACACAGCTCATTGTCAATTAAAATACGATGAACTGAAAAATATAGTTTCTTCTGCATTCACGGGTATTGGGCAACAATCTTTTTATGAAAATTGTGCATAAATAATAATTTCCATGTACTCGTATTCAGCTTTCGAGTGACCAGCCATAATATACAGTGATTTTGGAAAAATATTTCACTACCTCTTGAATGGAAAGAATTTTATTTGGAAAATACACATTTGACAAATTTTCAATTGAATTCTCATATAAATTTCAATAGTCATGTGGCGTAAACATGTCGTGCTTAGATTGAGAATCACTTCAACACCTGTTCTGTTTATTATTCCTCTCCATTGGGTTAAACCAAGAATATGATAATTATAATAACATTCTTCTCCATTGTTGGGGCCAGCATCGCGTGTCATTCATTTGTTTTCCTAATTATTTTACATGATATTTTGCAGGTGTCGCGTTTCCGGGGTTGGTGTGGGGTGCCTTTTAACCATTCTCGTCTGGGAGTCCTTGCTCAGCCCATGCACCATCAGGTGGGTCTTGCCCTACCCTCATGTCTGTCATCACATCCCTCAAATATGTCATCACATCCCTCAAATATGTCACCACATCCCTCAAATATGTCATCATATTTGGGAAAAGGGTTAAATGAAAGGTATAACGATGGGGATAATTGCAAACGATAGAGGAACTCTTAAAGTTTATTTACATGTCGTATCCTGTCTACAGATACCCAGTGTATATTGCGGTAATACTTTATTTATTATTAATTTTTTAAAAGGGTGCGTTACTTATGCGCCACCCTGTACTAAATCTGTGAAATATGTCATAACGTCAGAGAAACACACCATCATATTTATGAAGAATGCCATCATATTTGTAAAATCACACGTCATGTTTGTGCAATATGCCAGTTTATCAGTGAAACTGACTAGAAACTGGGGGATGTTCATTCAGGAATGTGGAACAAGGAATCATGTAGTGAAATATCTAAGCATTATTGTTTGAATGAATGGTCGTAACTTTTTTGAAGCAATCCGTGCGTTGGTGTCAGTCTAACCGAGGGAGTTGAGTGCTACTGAGCGTCACATGCTCGATGTTGTGTCTTGTGTAGCTCTTGGAGACTAAAGAACTGAAAACTTTGTCCTTAAACTGTTAGATATGAGATCTCTTAAAAGGATATAGCAAAACCATGAAAAATAAACGCTCGTCAAAATTATTTAATGTTCCAAATAAAGAGTCCGGTCAAACGGCTGACATACTGGCTACTTCATATACTAATGGTCAAGTGATAAAGAAATTCCTTCAATATTAGAGTATTGTGAGCTTTTTATTGTGATTGAGTTACTGAAACTGATTTTAGACTAAACACCTGTGTTGAGTGTAGCTCTCAATTAAATGCTCTAAGCGGTATTGACTTATTTGTGCTGTCAGAGGTCAGGAAGACTGACTGACTGACTGGTAATCTGACTAGGACTACATCCTCAAACTTTCAGCTCATCTCGACGTGTCCCCACGAGCCTCTACCGCCCGTCACAACACAGAAAGATAGGAAGAGTCGCTGGGCGCATCATCATTAGTCTTAAGGTGTTAACATTAAGAATGATTGAAAACCCAATGTATGTGTACTGCATACTTGATTGGAATAAAGTTTATTTCTTGCGTATTTTCCCCTTAGCCGTCGTCAGCACACTGGCCTCTGGACGCCGATGGCATCTTCAACCAGCGCTTCGATCTGGACCTCGGCACTGACTCTCATGAGTACATCCACGTGCCTGACTTCGGCCTCGGCAAGGATGGTGAATTCATTCATGACTACAAGAACGTGAGTCATGGTGCCTCAACCCATCACAGCGAGTGAGGGGTAGAAAGGCAAAAAAAATAATGATATTAACTGCGTGAGGCATGCATGTGGGGCAGATGTTTAAAATAGAGTAGAATAGAAAAGAATAAGTCAGTGGAAACGAGCCGTTTGGCCCATTCTTGGGTTGCTACCCAAGTCCCATGCCGTCTCTAAAGCAAAGGCATCAATCACGCACGTACACCCCAATCACGTACGCCAATTCAGTCTCACAGTGCACTTCACTCACGTGCAGGCATTTCAATCACGTTTTGTAGTTAAAAAAAGGTAGAAGTCGACTTATCGACGGTTGTTCAATAACGTTTATGTGTTTATCTATGTGAAGTATAAATTGAACTAATTTATTAGAAATAACTAATTGCACAATTCAAGAAATAATGGATAAACTAGCATTATCACTAGCTCTGGATCGGAATAGAAATATTTACCAGCATGTGCGCGGTTAAAAATCGTGGAAATTACTCCACTGGTCAATCACAGGAACAATTATCTTAATGAGCTGAAACGAAGTCATCGCAAGGTGTGTTGCTTAAATGATCTTAGATTACAAGTAAGGTAAATTGCATAAGAAATTATGTTTATAAGTTATCAATTGAAATTTTCAAGCATAAGGCACACCTTGCATTCAATTACAGAACTTGACTGCGATCATCGATGAGAGCACGAAGCGCTGTTTCGTGTTTCCCCTGGACCACGGACTGGTCTCCACCCCCCAGGCTACTTTCTACATTATTAGGAGGATGCAGCACGGTAAGGCGCCGGTCAGCCTGTAATTTTTATCCTGTACTTTATTTTCGTATTCTCTTTGCAAATCAACGATTAAGTAGATTAACAACAAAAATTGGCTTATAGTATTTGATGTGAAGTTTCTTCTCATACCAAGTGAGTATGATCACTTGTATGTAATTTATCACAGAAAAAGAAAATTTTGACGCGAATAAAAACTCTGTACTCTGGAAGATGTTCGATACCGTCTATACGTCATTTGGAAGAGAACTTCGTAGAGCAAGGTTTATAAAAGTGCAACAAACGCTTAGTAGAAAAGAAAGATTACTTTGCAATAGCAGAATAGCTTTGACACTACGTGAATGACAGTGCTCCCTCCATCTAGCATGTTTTATCTCGAAGACGCGCTAAAGCATACATACAATTGCCAGATACCTAGGCAGTTTATAGCGCGCAGTTAAAACAAGAATTATTACAGTTTTTCTACGAAATGGGGATGCTGCTGACATTAAGCTCAATGATTGTTTAAATGTACAAGTATAACTAAAGCACTCAAGGAAAAGGCTCTTGTTGAATGTTACTAATAACACCGAGTGGAAATTATGTGTGCTGCTGCTCTGCAGTGCTTGTACAGGTCTACACTAGTTGAATTCACTGAAGAGTACCTGAAGATCATCACACTCAATTCAGGACATTATTTCTGCAGCCTGTTTTAAACATAATACACGAATAATGATGGAAGCTTCCATCTGCAGGTTTCTACGACGGCGACATGACAGTGATCCGTGAGACTCTGCGAGTTGTGCGACCTCCCTTGCAGGATCTGTCAGACCAGGGCCCCTACATTGGCAACTTCTGCCGTGACTACACCACCTACCGCCTGGAAAAGCGCACCCACGTTCGCAGTCAGTGCTCAATTTCTTTATTTTGCTTCAGCTTGTGGTGAGCGCTACATCGAGTCGTGTATATCACGGGTCGAGCTGGTAATTTTCCTTGTGCGGATGTATATTAAAAACGTGGGTACTACAGACCCTATAACCAACCTCGTTCGCCTTTATTATTGGTCATGGTCTTGTTTAAAATTATCCATCTTGTGTGATGCTACGAAAATAGGTTCATAGCATGTACACTAACTCGCCCATTTTGCTACTGTAAATTCAGTAGTTTGAGTTTATCGAGGATTAAATTTAATAATTTAAATCTCGTTGGGAGCGTTTATTGTGATTATTACTGTTCATTCAATACTACTAAAACAGAACATCAGAAGATCAATTCGTTTCTTTGCTTCTTTTGTAAGTAAGTGGCGAGCCATTTATTGTGCTGCACAATCTCTGGTTCGAGTCCCCTCGCAGCATTCGAATTTCTCCAGCTAGTGACGTAGGAAGCCAGGAAGACAAACTGAAATGACTGACAATCTGACTGTACCCTCAAACTTCTAGCTCATCTCTACGTGTCCTTACCAGCCACCATCTCAAGTCACTTCATGACTAGCCTTAAGATGTTAGCAATAAGAATTGAAATACCACTGTTTATGGATTGTCTGCTTCATTGGAAATAAAGTTTCTTCCTTTTTTTCTTCTACAATACCTTTCAATGCAGTCTGCTTATTTTAGAGTGAAGATCGTGTACTTTTGTGCCAACAGACTACCGCCTGAAACGCTCGGCCGATGATCAGGAGCCCACACCATTCATGCAGACGCCACAGCACTTCACTGTGGCGGAGTTCACAGGCAAGGCTATCGTTGAGTACACCGTCATCGACGACTAAGGCGCAGCATCTTGGAAGCCTCCTGGATCGGGGGCTGCTCGAGGTTTTGATTTCGAAGTTAGCTACTGTTGCTGTACACCTGAAACGGATTTCAAAGCGGCTTGCTGGTAGGGTGGAAATTTATACGTTTTAGAAAGCCAAGTGTTGAGTTGTAGCAGTGGAAGAGTGAGATGAGGGTTTTGAAAAGAGGAAAGTTTAGTAGTTATGGATCCAACATAAAAACTATGAATACTGAGAACTTGGCTATCTGCTGCGAAGGACAGCGCTTAAACAATCATAGTTTTGCTAGAACTTTTCAAAACACAATCTCAGTATAATCAAAAAGGAAAATAATTCCGATCATAGAGACTGGATTTATTGGTGCTCATTATATGGGGCTGAATGAAGAAAGTGAACAAGTGTTTAAATTTAATAATGGGTATAACAAATTCAAAAATTACCATTTCAATGAAAACTATTAGATAGTTGTGCAGTTCTTACAATTGATTCATGTATACCCTGTGTTGATAGGGGACACTTTGTTAAAATATTTACAATTTAAAAACTTCCCTAAAATAAATATCCGAAATTGTGGCAGGAAGAATAGTTAATGATGATTCAAGGAAGTTGTCATGTTACAATATACTTTACAATATACGTTTAGGAAAGCCGTAGAAGTTCCCATGTATAGGAGTAAAAAAGTTGCATGAGGAAGCTGTGTCTATTAAAAAAATTACACATAGCGTTGAGAAGTTATCTTAATTTAAGATGGATTGAAAAATGTTAAGTAAAATTAACAAAATTTGAACCATGTTGAGACTAGCACTTTTATTACAACCACAAATTTTGCATTTCTCAGAGAAATCGTGAAATTTGAAACTCCATATATGTTTCATTCAGTATGTCAGTTTTACTCGCTTGAAAAACAAGTAACGACTTACAATCGAGGCTATCTCTAGTCAATTAATAGCTGAACACAAATGGTGTTGGAGATAAAAGGTATTGTTGGTATAATTATATATACGCTAGTTTTATTGCAGATTAGTTGGACTCGAAGGTGAACGCTCATTCCATAGTTCAAAGTCAGTAATTGATTCTGTTTTCTCCTTACGAAATTAAATTAAATTTTGTGAATTCTAAATCATTCAGAATCCGATAATAGTATGATTTTACTACACTGACTTTATTTACTTTTTCTACGCTTTTGAGATTTCAGCGTAAAACCTGGTTGAGTGAATCTAAGAGTTTAGGAGATAGCGTAGAACTTTCAGTGCAGTTAAAATAGTGTTCAGCTTTGAGGCAGAGTTGAACAGGTCATGAAATTTATGTTAAATGTTGACACGATTTTTCTGCACTGAATTATCGAAGGAATACCTTAATTTTTCTTAGGGCATTCGAAAAGAGTTAATGTCATATTTTTATCTAGTCCTCATCTCTGTAAGTTGACAATCTCGTATGCTGTGGAAGATTGAAGGTGAATGGGAATGCTCACTACACGAAACTTGCAAGACTTGAATAGAAAAGATAAAAATAAGAGCTCTTTCATCTACGTGTTCCCTTGATAATTTCATTGTACGTGAGCGAGACTGAATGAGAGGTCAATTTCGTGATAGGTAAGGCTTGTAGATGTTGAATGAGGAAATCGGCGTATTTGGGAAGAACTTTACATTTTTAAGATATTTGTACGAACTGGATGTATAAAAACGATATATGTTCTTCAGGCGTCTTAACGTCGTTTTCAATAGCTGATACATCTTTTAATGGTACGCTCATTATTCTTAGTGTTGAAGTAGATTATTGGACTAAGCGTATATCAGTGTGTTGGTGTATGAGGACTGTCTCGTGCAGATTCTCTTTAGTCAAGACTGTCCACCAATATCGTCTTAGTCTTCAATGTTTTTGCTTAGTTGGTCTTCAATCCTTGAATAGTTTCGTCTTCATGACCCCAGAAAGTCTTTATCGAAGAAAAGTATGTTAATAGCATTTGTACTCTTATTAGATTATATTTATAAGTATAAAGGTTACGATTTGTGCGCTAGTTCAATTGGGC
The DNA here is from genome assembly GCA_006783055.1 of Trinorchestia longiramus. Classification (NCBI taxonomy): domain Eukaryota; kingdom Metazoa; phylum Arthropoda; class Malacostraca; order Amphipoda; family Talitridae; genus Trinorchestia; species Trinorchestia longiramus. Next base: position 66,217 of record VCRD01002693.1, read on the forward strand.
ACGAGTTTATTATCCACAAACGTGGTTAGAAATTAAAGCAGATACCTTCAGTATTTTGCGCCAAATTTTTTTGACTTCGGCTATGACTTGTGGTACTGAACTAGCGACTTGGGCCTGCAGGGGAGAATACTACCAGTTTGCCGAAGCAAATGTTGTGAGTCCATTTGTCCTGTGAGGCGAATTGTCCTCGTTAGAAGGGATGGAGAATAAGAAGAGGCGGTTGTAAACCGAACCTAAGGCACCGGTGATGCATTTCCCTTCTGCTGCACCACCTCAACTGCTGTAATTGGGAGGGCATTACTATTACCTGGTATTAGAATTGAGGTTTTTCTTCCTAAACTGAAACCGCATATTTAGTTTCATCAAGTAATTGGCGTTAGTAATTGATGTACTAATGATTTTCAAGTATCAGATCACAAATTGTAACAGTACGTTTGATTAGCTTGTAATTTATATTACACTAAAGAGAAGTGTTTTGTGGTTCTCAAAAATTCGCTTACTCTGTAAATTTACTCCTCATAACAACTTGTACTTCCTCTACAATAACTGCTCTTTCCTTTTGCATGATATTTCTTGAAAGAACTTTTACAACCAAACCGTAGGGTAAATATCAGGCATTTATATTCCCTTTTCTGTGATAGGTTAGAATATTATCATACCGCATGCCGTTATATTGCTCATAATTTCTGTATTTTCCAGCATTCAATAACTCATTTAACTCTAATAAGGGCATCAATAGAATAGAGAATAGAAACATTACGAGCGTAGTTTTTTAAGACGAAGCTTATTGAAATAATTTAAACCAGAGGTTCCCAACCAAGGGTAAATTAGATGTAACTGCCATGTTTTTATGTGTTATTTAGTGGCAAAGCTGGTAGACGACCACCTCGACAACCGAGGTTGTTTGCGTCAGTATGGGTTTTAAATTTAAGCTATTGAATCTGCTGATAAAATCGTTGTCCTACGGAGAGACTGAATTTTAAGACAAACGTGAAGTTTCGACCTTTGTTTAGTAAGGACACTAGTTTGTTAACATAAAAGAATTATTTCAGTTCTGTTAGGACTTGTTTAGCGGTCCACCAAGAACGCTGACACCATCCGACTGTTTGTGCCGCTAATACTCTGGGGTAACATCGAGCTCCAAAAGCCTTCAACCAGACGTCAATACGCAAGTGTTACATAAAAGGTACTAATAATTATGGGAGTAATTCAAGTATCTCTTCGAAATTAGAAGCGATGAAAGATTAAATGCATTTTTAAATAGTGCTGTTTCCTCAAATCAAAATTCGTTGCTGAGCAGTGCATGCATGACTGGAAGGGTGCGCTCATTTCAGTCTAAGTGAGCTGGTGATGCCTGTTTTTGGTGGATCGTGGCAGCAGGTACTTAGCTTTGCTCTGTCATGGTGCACGTTAAATCCTGGTGCAGTAGGCACGATCAGTTCAAACATGAAATAAATGTTTATAAGATTCGAATTTTTAAATATCTTCAGGATCACTCAAAAGTTAGAGTATTCAAGGCAAGGAAAAGGGTCCTGGATAAAGCAGTCGCATTCGCGACTAAGTTAGTCTCCTGACGTTGGGTAACATATGAACTTGTTTAGACGTGACTGTCCCAGCTTTAGATAACCCATACGTAACATATAAGATATGTGTGCACGTCGTAGGTCATCTCGCTGTTCAAGTTTTAGACGCTTTATTATGTAGTATTTACCCAACACTCTAGCAGCATATACAATATCATTGTTCTGAGTCACTCGAGTTATATGTTCACTGAGAGTACAAGCGTGCAATAGTTGAACCATCCATCAACTGAATTTGGTTTGTGTTCTTGGCAACTTTGAGTATCAAACACTGTATATCAAGCCCTGTACTTCATATTATTGTTTTTCCTCGTCTTAAATAAAGTTTTACCACACCTTATCTCCTTTATTTGTCCTAAATACACGCATGTCTAATCCTTTGTCTACCGTAAGGAAATTTAGCCACCGCTACTGAACTCCGTCTTCACTAGTCAAGGTAACTTTGTGTGATGTGAACGCAATTCCTGTTCGTAGCCACAACGTGAGCACAAGCTGATGTTAGTTTCATGCTCATCTTCGTCTTAGTCAAATGCAATCGGAAAAACTTGGAATATATGCTTAGTTTTGATGACGCTACACGTTTTAAAGGCAAAATATTGTGGTAAATGCCCAGGAATTGTAGACGAAATTCCTTCGTTATGGAATTTCAGGTTCTTCGCATTTGGGCATAAAAAATCTCATTGGGATCCTTTTCACGCAAGAGAACGAGGAAATAAAGCTGCGGCCTGACAAAATAAATCAAGACAGAAGCACCATATGTCCTGCAACCCAATACCCTTCAGTGATAAAGTCTGAATATTTCACGTAACATTTGATTCCAGAAATATTTCTCAGCGCGAGTCTGTTTAGTGCCGTGAATGTGGTACAGCAATTCAAGGAAATGTTGGCTGCGTGCAAACTTAAACATTAAACAGTTAAGTGCTCTAGAACGAATCTCCGTCAATTGAGGCAGCAAAAATGAAACGCTAGAAGCAATCGAAAAAGGCAAGAAACGCTATTAGATATCAATGAAAGCCTGTCTCATCTATTGGAATCAAGCGTTTAGGATAAAGAAATACATTTCCACGTAGATGATTATTTCTAGACTGAGCTACATTGAGGAGAGGAGCTGGCCCTCCCAACTGGCGACGGCAGCATCAATGATAGTTTTTTTAATGGAAGTTTCTCTCTTAACACACGAACCCGTCAGTCAACCTCACGCAGGGTTACGAGTGGGACTTACTGTACCACTCAGCACAAAACTTCTCATTATGATACAACCCTTCTTTACCTCACATGTCGTATACATTTGACTCTTCAGACTGTGAATAATTCACATAGAAATAGGTTAGCTGTAGAAAACCTAACTATGTTTACGGTTTCACACAACTTGGAATAACTAGCAGGGCTTTTACCGCATGACAAAAACGTATAAGCACACTGCAGCTTAAATACAAAGAAGTGTAAGTTAATGGACTCGATATACATATAATAGAATTAGAGTTGACGCACAAGATTTAGTTGAGATATACTAGTAATTTAATCGAATACACGATGGCTTCCACATGAATTCTACTTAAGAAACGAGGCATCTTCACATCAAGCATGGTCACCTAATTAGTCGGGCAAGCAGCAAATGAATATCAACACGCCTAATGACTGTAACTCACAAGTTTGATAAGTTACCTACCCATTTAAGGGGCAGAATTTCAGTCTCACGATGCACTTGATTATCTTCACACATCTACAGCTTTAATTCATCTTGAATGTTTTAGTGCATTAGAATTTTGGGATGGACTTTAGAGTCAAACTCACTGAATTAAAAGAAAACAGTGAATTATATACTGATCATTTCGAACACACAGCCATAGAACTAAATCAATTCAATGCAGTCAATATAATGGTTGAAACTGTTCCTCTATCATCGAAAAAGCTGTACAGTTAAGGCCATTTGGACGTACGGCCTCACAACAAACCAAAATGAATTTTGAATCAAGAACACAAGAAAGTTACGGACCTCAAGTCGCTAAGCCCGAGAACTACTAATCTAATTGCACTAGAGAAGCAGTTCACCCTACGCACACTAAACGGAATTAAATAAAAAGAAGGATGCACACAAGGCAGCGCCAGTTGGAAGAAGCATGGTCGTCTCCCGAGGACACAGCCCTCCTTTGAGTATCACAGATAGTTCGGCGGCACACAATCGTGCCCCACTAATTACAGCAGTGTCATCAAATCTCAAAAACATACAGCACAGGACGCAGTGTTCTGCTCAAAATGAAGCGAATGTTTCTGTTGGACGCAACCAACGTCAAGTGCTACAACTGATCACTCACACATAAATTAACACCGAAGCAAACATGAAGACAATACTGAATGATGATCATGAGACAAGCAAAGAAAAACTCAAGTGATTCCGACATCCACGGATGTTTTCAACTCAAATTAGACAACTAAAATTTTCAAACGGAAAAATAGCTTCATCTTGAATTTATCTAACTTTCAGCGGTCAAGACAAAGACCAAAATATGAAACTAACGATTGAACCATTAATACATCTGAAGGAGGTAGAGTCGGTTATGAATCGGCCACAGTGAAAAACAATAAAATTATATCGAAAAAGGAACACAAGTTCTTTTCTAATAAAGTTAAATTGAATTCGGCAATGATAGCCACATGGTTATATTAATGTAAGCTCACTTTTCCGAAAATGTAAGGAAACTTTATGAAAAGAGTTCCTACAACTTATATGGGTTGATTACAGATTCTAATAAGTCATCTCTATCATTATGAAATTTCATTAGAATCATGAATGAAAAAGTAAAATAAAAATACCGACTTAAGACGGGACGTAAAAACTCGAGCATCACCTGGACGTGATGACGTAAACAGAGACTACCTAATAGAACATTAGTACGATTACACAAACATGAAATAATATCGTTAACATGACCCATGAAGCTCTTAAGTGGTTCCTAGTTGGGCAAATGAAGCTTCCATGGCTGCAGACTTAGATTTAGCAGCGCATCAGCCTGATGACCCTAGTTGTCTGAACAAGCAAGCGTCGAGCTGCATCACTGTGCTAAACGCCCTTGCTCAACGTCTTCCCTTTTTGAAGCAATGAAGGACTTTATTGTTCTGCCATCTCTAAACTGTCATTCTAGGCAACATCAACTGCCACCATGACGACAAGAAATTTCAAAAATGACTGGAGGAGATCACATTTGCCTTCAAAGGAACACTAAAAAAAAGTCAGTGCCAATTTTCTCAATGAAGACCAAACTCAATTGTACACCAATACCATTAACTCAAAACGACCCACTGGGTACTGCTGTAGAGCTCACATGAGGCTGAAAGTTGCTTCTATGAAGCTGTCCATCCAGTGTAGAGCAGAATAATGACAATTACTTTAAAAAGTACAAAAATAGCTAAGCCAAAATCTGTTCTCGGAAGAAGCCACTACTGACGCTCTAGTTGGGCGACTAGGTACACCTCTGTGGTTTGACATGTAATAATGCTACGATGAAGACCAGTATAGAATGAATAGAATAAAAACTACATGAACGCCTTCTCAAAAGCCCAGTTTACATCTGTTTATAAACTTTCACAAATTGCTTGTCTTGCTAATTATTTACTTTCAATTGTAAAGTCAATAGAAAAACTGACCACTAGTTTAGAGCTTCAGCTTGGCTCACGTTTCAACAAGCTACGAACTTGAAGCCCAGAACAATTCAACAGAAGAAAAGCATTCAACCAAAAACCTGCATCACCGCATATCTTCCAAATCATTATCTTGAAATACTAAGCAGCTTTGCCTAAACAAATGCGGAATCTTCAAAATACAATCAAACACAAAATTAGTACTGATCAGTAAACACAAGAAATTTACGGCAGAATGATGCTGTGGAAAATACTTCAATAATTAGGATAAATACATAGAAGTGTTGAAGTACCAGCCAGCGAGATATTTAAAACTGATTTGGACTGGAAACCGATCCAAAGCAAAGCTCCAAATGGACTCGCGTGTCACAATAGCAAACAGTAGATAAAAAGAGGTGAAATGAAACATAAAATGGCAAGCAGCATCCAAGACAAAACGAATAAAGTCGCTCGTGACAACTTCCACCTAGACAACCGTTAACGGCAATACCAAACAAACCTAGGTTTCTGCAACACGTGTTGCTCAATCTGTGGTGCAAATGAGGAGCGCATATTTTCCAAGGTACAACGACGAGGACAGACACAATTAGAATCTCTCGGGAAGAGGATACTATAGTACAAAAGAAGTACGATGGAAAGCGTAATAGAAAAAAAATCGTTGACAGCTAGTACAGCTAATTCACAGTGAAAATTACTTTCAAATTTAAACTAAATATATTTTAACAAGCCGTTAAGATGCGAACAAAAATTGAAAAATTATTCGTTTTTATTTTAGAAAATAGGATTTTACCAATAAATTTCATTAAACTGACTAGTGTTTCAAAAGTAGCAAGAAGCATCTCTGAGATGAAAAATTGAGAAGCATCGAAGACACTCGTACAAAATATCAGTTGCACGGAACTACGGCTTTCATTACGAGCGAGAAACAAATAATAAGAAGGAAGACCTTTGAAAAAGATCCCAAAACTAATCCCATATCCTGTTAGTTCCATTAATTTTGCGGTGAAAGCTATGGATGACACTGAAGAACAATAATTCTTATAAGTGCACCGACGAGCACAGCTAAACTCGGAATACTTTTCCAAATGAAGCTCAAGAATTCACACATTCGCAGAAGAACAACCAAGTCCTAAAGATAAAATGAAGGACAATCCCCTGCATTACTCGCCTGAAGGATTGACAAAATAAAATGCAGAAGTAAACAGACTTTAACCTAGACTGGTTCTATCAGAAACACGAGAGAACAAACCTAACGTTATGATGGTTCGCATCAAACAGACAACTAAAACAAGGAAGTTTGGGAATGGTGGGTTTCTATGAGAGCAACTACATAGATGAAATACGTTTACTTAGGAGTTTCAATAACACTGAAGCACTTCCACTATTGCTGTCATTTGATTTAAATTGATGTACCTGAGATGAAGAAGAACCGGCGAACTGCGAATGCCCCTGCGCACCACTCACAGCTTACAGTTTAAAGCGAGGGACAGTCATAGCACCCTGATCTCATCTAATGCGTCCAACCTCAATTACTTCAGAGCTTAGAGTACATAATATTAACGCTATACCGAAAGAGCTTAATAACTTCCATAAGGAAGCTCACGTTCATAAAAAACCGAAGCTATCACCTAGACTACGCTTAGAATACATTAATCACCAGAATAACGCCGTCCGGTACACTAGGATCGAGAGCGAGCAAGATGAAATGATTACTAGTTTTTGGTTGAGTGGTATGGTGAGTTATATACGAGCTACGCTTACAAGTAGTTGTGACTCATGGCCTATATTTACATTAAATTATCTAAAAAAGACGCTCATCACATGATCATGATATAGAAAGTTATCGCTACCAACACCCGCAAACGCAGCACACGCAAAGAACGTAACTGTCAAGAGCACACATAAAGTAAGTGTGAGGTTCACAACCAAAGTCTCTCTGGCACAACCACACAACTTAGTCAGTCAACTGGGGCAGCACACACGCTAGAAAATGACCGCATTTCCATGATTCATGCACTCAAAGTTAATTGGTCGTAATTTTAGTTAACAGAAAGGAATCCAAAGCACCAGTCTCAAGGAATACATGCTCATGCAATAAACAAATCTTGTTCTCAGCATATGAATTGAAATAGACCGAGTTCACACATAATGATACAATTACAATAAGAAATTCTGTGGCCAAAATTTCATCGTAACAAAAGAAAGAATTACAAACACTTCGGACTGCCACACATCACGGTTTCTTACACACGACCTTAATTGACCAACTTATTACAAAGCACAAGGTACACGTAGAGCACATTTCAAAAGCACCGATGTCAATATTCGCACACGGAAGAAGCTACCACGAACCTCCATGCACTCAACAAAGCATGATTTCCGCTTACAATATACCTAAAGTTACCCAATACTGAATAGAATAGTTCCGCTGCTACTCCGTACAATGGATGACGAAAATAAAGTTAAATTAAAGAACCCTGTAATTCAAATTCTACATAAGGAAAAACAAGAGGCGTCAAAGAAATTGACAAGAAAACGTGCAAAAAGAACTCAACAACGAAGGACAAACAAAATTGAAGACAAAGTGCATTGTCAAAACTAGGCAGGAGAGAATGAATTTAGCGACTTGAACATTCACTTAAAAAAAATGCAATTTCCCTCTGGAGGAGCAGTTGTTGCACTATCCAGCTCTTGCCTGGCATCCAGGTGCAGTCGTAGCTGTTCTCATGAATGCCGATCATAGGAGTGATCGACACCGGAATGCATCGCGAAATTTTGTTCGAGTTTTACAGTATCGCCTTAAAGCTGGACGCTATTTTTCAGATGAGGGAAAAAGATTAAAGTTTCCAGAACATCCTTGAATGTACAAATACTTCGGTAGCTTCACTACGATATGGGTAGAACGGATGACGTCAAGACAAAATACCGTAAGCAAGATCTTGTGCAACGGAGAGGTCAGAAGCACATAGGAGCACCAACGAACGCACGACGGCTCTTATTCATACTCCAAAATTTGTTTGTGGTAGAACAACAAGTACCTGCAAACAAAACAAATTTTGTCAGTCATGTGACTATTTGTAGAAACAAACAAGACCTATCATTAAATGAAAAAAACATACGCGTTTCCATTGAAAATGCTTTAAATTACTAGGTCACTCATATGAGAAACGTAAAAATACTGAATTAATCGAATAAAAAACGATTATAATTCGAAAACGACAATTTTTATTTAAAACAATAACCACAATGTAAAAAGACAGCTATGTACATACAATGTAAAATATGGAGGAAAATAAATTCCTACTGCAATTTGCATGATATGTCATCTAATATCTCCCGCTGCCGACTTGGTTGACGCGGCTAGAATTACGGCATGGGACTTGGGTAAACAACCGAATAATTATCGAAGTAATTATCCGACCCAAGAATAGGCCCGAAAGTTCGTTCCTATAGCCTCATTCTATTCTATTCTATTCTAATAACCGCTGGTCCAGTACATCAGCAACTGAAGAACGAAGGCTCAAGCGAAATCTGACTAATGCAGGTATCCAAAATGATACATGCAGGACGAACGAGAATGGAAAGATAAAGTGTCCCTAGATATTAAAATAAACTCGCTACAGACCCCAAACTAGTCGATTGATGGGTAAACGGATGGATGGGTAATGGGTGAATGGAGGGTAATGAGTGGATAAATGAACAGGTGGGTGGATGGATGAGCAACCTACCCCTCACTGCGGAGCACATCCTGTATAGTGGCTCTGGTGATGAGGTGGTCATCACACTGATACCACTGATCACGGTGTTGCCGCACGTATGCTGTGTAGTGACCCGCGTCCAGGGAACCCACGTGGTTTACAACAGCAAAAAGAGAGTACCTGCAACCACGATATACACTTCAGTAAGCCGTTTCGAAACTACTATCATATAGGGTAAATTGGAAGAAATGTGGTTGCATAAAAGTGTCAATGAATTTAATGTCGAAATTCAACAAATTCTTGGCCAAAAAGTCCAGTCGATTTTGAAGAAGAGTTTAGGGTTCCATAAAATAGGAGTTTTCAGCCACACTAAAGAAATTGTGATCTCAAAATAGAAGCGCAATTCAAACAAAGTAAAAACATACCAATAAATATTGACATGAAAATAAATTCGTTATATTTCTAAAAATCATTGGTAGTTTACAACGAATAACCATGGAGGAAAACCTTGTTATTTTGATCGAAAAGTTATTCAGTTTCGTAACAGATTTATAAATCAAGACATATAAATCAAGCACCAACTATTCCCGACCAGAGGGAATATTCAATTGCACATAAATCATGAGATATGAAAACACGACCAGTTTTATAGAACCAAATCTGAAATCCTTCTCTCTCTCTCTCTCTCTCTCTCTAGTATACATAGAGGACACATGATTCCTGCAGAGCATTGCTAATATAAACTTATATTCAAAATCACAACTAGTCATTAATTCTACTGACTACACACAAAATATTTTCCACTGTAATCAAATGTAAATTATCTTCAACAGTAATCATAAGTGGATTATTTTCCACACTAATCATTTAAAACATTTGTCAGGGCTCGAACCATCACGTTCAAAAACGAACGTAAATACGTGAGCTGGATAAATTGTACGGGGTGTCCTTAAATTTTAAGTCTTTTTCTAAGAAAAGATGAGAAACGCCAAATTCAAATTACACAAATAAAAAATAAATAAATAAATGAATAAACATTTCTTCCAAGTAAAAAATTTGCAATTGTCTACACAGAAAACTATGTAAATGTCTTACCTATTATTTACATCAGTATTTCTATGAGCTAATCCGTTGTTGTGGTTATTATTGTTGTTGCGCCTATTGGACATATAAGGCGTCATGTCTAAATGCTCAGGGAAGGATATAAACGTTGAGATCTTCTTGTGAAGGCGATTGCTGTGCTCGAACCTCTGCAAAGATAAGCAAAATTTCAAATTCAAATGGTATAACAATATTGTAGTCAGCATTAAAATTAGTTGAAATAAGTTTCAGTGCATCCGTTGCTTTAGCGTAACTGTAGAATTTTTCAGTGAAAACTAAACTAGAAGTAAACCATGTATCATATGCTCATAGCTATTGTGAGCAAGATAGATCTCATTAAGTACGTATTTGTGGTAGATAATGAGTTATCTTATATGCATAATATATCTAGTATCAATTACACACACATGACAAAGACAATAAACTAACATTGGCACACATAGCAGCTCATCAGGGGGAGGGAGAAACAAATAGAAGACTCCATGTAAAAATTTCCACCTCAAAAAACAATGACTTCGAAAATAGTATTCAAATTAATGTAGCATACTGAAAAAATAGGAACCTGTACATTAAAATAAAATCAAAACTACAAGACTCTAAAATGAAATACTGAAGTATATTCAACACTAATACGGATGGCATTCATCATCTTATTATAGTTAAGAAAAAATTCGTGTGAATTGCTCTAACGTGCACCAAAACAGACAAGGTAGGCGGCTGGGGCCCAGTGGAGTTGACTGCCTCATGTATACATGGATGGCGTGGCAGAAAAGGTGAATAGCAAGTGATATAGTAGTTCATTATCTACAACTTGAGCAAACATCTGCCAGTGATGTCAGTAGTAATGTAAGTTTGCTAGCGCTTAGTGCATCTCCATGCAGATGAGCCTAAACAATAAGCTTTTGCAGCGTGAATGCTCTAACTCATCATCGACTATCCTTGTTATAAGGTAGTGTCGAGATGAATAATTTATTAATAGGTAACAGCAGTGACTAGCAACTAAAGTGTGTGCGTTTTTAGAAAACTTATTCGTGCTTATCTCATAAGTGCACTTGGGAAAATAAAATTTTATTGAAAGAGAATACTCAGTAATGTTTTGACTATATTAACAACGCTCGCTAATAAATAACCCTAAAGAAATGAATACGGATACATACTTAAGTGCTTTAGCCCTGATTTGGAAAATCTCGTAGAAATTGATCGATGAGACAAATACCGTTAAATTTGTATTAGATTAGGCATAGACTTGGAACAAATCAGGTAATTCTGAATTAGTAATCTAAACAACGCTCAATTATCAGATTACATTACGTTGAGAGCTTAGAATTAATTGCATATTCTTAACGTAATTTAAGCAAGGTATACTGATCAGGTTACATTTTCTTGGAAAAATGCATTTCCACCGAAATAAATGCAAATATCTTCACGAAATGGGTTAACTCGGGCGGGAATGTCTAGGAAATCACGGAAAATTGTCTGAGTGAAAGATTACTTTCTGAGACACGGACATGCAAAGACAAATTGAAAGCTTTGATGTGTGCAAGTTTTGCAACAGGTCCCACAAAATAGAACTCAGCAGTGAAAGTACAACAATATTCGCAGGCACATTTTCTTCTTTCAAGAGGGTTGTCATTTTAAGAGAATTCACTACTTTCAGAAGGAGAGTTGTCTCGGCTCTCTCGCTTCCGACAGCTAACGGATAGAATAAAACAATCGAACAGAATAACAATAATAGAACGACAGCAATTTTACAGTAGAGCTGCCCACCCACCTTCAAGTGAAAGCTGCACACAACAGGGAGTTTCTTCATGGTCAGTTGCTTGGTAGACTCCTGGTAGGTCTGGCAGCCGCTGCACTTGATCTTCGCGCTACTGCCTGCAACCAACTGACATTAATGACCTCTCCTGTACCCACACGTGACTACGTACTCATTGTGGTGCACTCTCCAGCACTACTCACATGTTCATCCAAACCAATCATAGCAAATACCAAGTGAATCCAAAAAGTCCATTCGGTTTTAAAGGAGAGTTTGAGAACCCACAAAAACTGACTTTTTAGTCAAACTAAAGAAAACAAGACCTCTAAAAAATCATGCAGTTTAAATGAGTTGAAAAATGCCAATAAATGTAAATAACCAGCAAAATAAATTCGTTGTAGTTCTAAAAATTGAGTTAAAGAGCAAGCAGCCACCACTTCCTTGAATTAACACGTTTGTTGGGATGCGACTCACCGGTGGGTCACTTAGGTTAGGTTCTGTAATTTTTTTCCAAGTCTTTTAGTGATTATGTGTACAAAGTAAAGATTCGCACCGGCTAGGCAATCGCAACAAACGTGTTAATAACTAGGGTAGGCGCAGGAGACCTCACCTAGATGTTCAGGTCTGGTGAACCTGTCAAGGCAGTCAGTGAGGGAGGTAGGGGCAGAAGGAGCGGCGCCTTTGCTCTTGCCTCCGTAGGGGCAGGGGCCCAAGTCAAGAGAGATGTCCCAGAAAGGATCAATGGTCGTCGACACACCGCTAGAAATAATATTATATATAATAGAAAAATATTTTAACTTGCAACATATAGACTCTCACAACGCGGCAATGGTTGTACACCAAAAAAATTAAATTTTCAGCAATAAGTTAATTTTGCAGTTAATCAAGAAGCTACAAGTTAAAATGAGGTGGAATCACGTGCCTGTTATCTATCACTGAACATATTCCTTTCGTATTCAATGAAATAATTAGTGGAAAACGCTGAAACTCAACACACGGTTTCGAAACGTTTTATATTTTCCACGTCCTTGAAGTGTGAAAAAAGTTTACAGCTCTCACTGAACTGAGGACACATGGATTTGCAGCACAAGCTACAACACAATATCTCTCCGCTACTGACCAGCATCAACAACACCTCTTTCTTACACTTACTACCATATCACCCTTCTAAACTAAAATTTTTCATTGCAAAACCTCTTTGAATAAACTACTACCGCTCCATTTTCAATAACAATAACATTGCACACACTGCAATCCGCTAAAATGAGTCAAGAACTTTTAAAATAACCAATATTTATTCCGTACACAATGCCTGCAACACATCCTTCAGTCTTAATTTTGACCTACGTGTTCTCATTCGTATTCCGTCACTAGATTAATACGTAACAAGGCACAACAATACATGGAGGTCATATACGCACAACAACATGACTAGAATGAAAATAATCATAGCCATCCATTAAAAATAAATTAACACAAAGCTCCATCAGTGCAACATCGTCGTAAGTTTGTTCCAATCTGACCACTGAAGCACAGCAACTAATCGTTCAATATCATCCACTCATTCAAATAAATGCAGACCCGAGCCCACGGAACAGGCGAGTTGTAACTCACTTGCATGCTTGACACACCACGTCTGACTGGAGCCCACCCGTGAAGATCTGGTCGATGATACACGAGCAGGAATGATTGCTGTCGCCGTTGCTCGGAGAGTTACCCTGTTAATTGTCATCAGTGTGAAAAGCTGTCCACATTGCAACTACATGCTGTAGAATTACACATGTTATTGGTGATCAGTTCTACCTTATATCAATGGAGAGTATGCATTCAAGAAAGAATTTAATAATCAAAGAAGCGTCTACTAACGGAGCTTCATACGTAAGCAGACTAAGTTAATTCAGGGATGAGATTTTTGCACAGGGCTATTCACAAGAATTGCTTAGGACGCTTTAACGTTGAGAGTACGCTTTTCCTTGCAACTTAATTCAAACAATATGATGTCAAACTGTTTTTCTTTAAATCTAAAGTGAGTGATTATACACTATTCATCATTGTTTTATAAACAAAACTACCTTCATTCTTAATAGAGTCCAGGTAAGCTAGTCTTCTAAACAAACTTGAAGTTACATCACTGAAGACGAAAGAACCTACTGACATCAAATGAGTGTCATCAGCATCCAATATAACCGTCAGTAGGTATTACAAAGATCAACTTCATCGAAATTAATTGAATTAAAACTCAAGACATGCGCTAAATGAAAACTGGCCACGGCTTTCACCAACCTGAGTTATTACTTTTGTTATAGCTATATTATTGGTATACCAAAAGCAGCCACATTGGAAGCAATACCAGCAGTGATGTACATCCATCAGGAGTAAGCCTTCTTTATTTCTGTAACCTCTTATGACGCCCACCCCCTCTTATGACGCCCACCCCCTCTTATGACGCCCACCCCCTCTTATGACGCCCACCCCCTCTTATG
>VCRD01002694.1:8746-77543 GCA_006783055.1 Trinorchestia longiramus
CTCGTGTTTCTCCCTCCTCCCCCGTGTTTCTCCCTTCTCCCCCGTGTTTCTCCCTCCTTCCCTCCCTGCGACCCTCGTTCCGTCCATCCCTCTGTCCCTCAAGTCAGACGCTTACCTTCTTCTTCATTGTTTGCCATCGCGAAAATAGAGTTGTTCCTCCGCGTGTATTTCTTGGACACTTTTTCTCATTTATTTCATACATGCAGCTGATGTACCTGCATGCTGCTGATGTACCTGCATGCAGCTGATGTACCTCCATGCAGCTGATGTACCTGCATGCAGCTGATGTACCTGCATGCAGCTGTTGTACCTCCATGCAGCTGATGTACCTGCATGCAGCTGATGTACCTGCATGCAGCTGTTGTACCTGCATGTAGCTGATGTACCTCCATGCAGCGGCTGTACCTGCATGCAGCTGATGTACCTGCATGCAGCTGTTGTACCTCCATGCAGCTGATGTACCTGCATGCAGCTGTTGTACCTGCATGTAGCTGATGTACCTGCATGCAGCTGCTGTACCTGCATGCAGCTGTTGTACCTGTGTGCAGCTGATGTGCCTGCGTGCAGCTGATGTGCCTGCGTGCAGCTGATGTGCCTGCGTGCAGCTGATGTGCCTGCGTGAAGCTGATGTGCCTGCGTGCAGCTGATGTGCCTGTGTGCAGCTGATGTGACTGCGTGCAGCTGATGTGACTGCGTGCAGCTGAGGTGTCTGGGTGCACCTGCAGTAATTACGTGCAGCTGTTGTATGTACGAAGTTCATTCTCAATTTTGTGTTAGAAAAAAATTATTTTGTGCACATCATGGCCTTCAGACACTTTGCAATTAAATTCAAAAGCAAAATTATAGAAGCTAAATAAAGAGCAGCCCTCGAACTCGACTCGCAAATTATCCCCCTCCCTTCTGTTCCCCCTCCATGGGGGTGGTTTGAAACACGAGGGGGCGAGGCGTGAGGGAAAGAGAGCTCAAAATTATTTCAATCATCATTATTTACAGTGTGTACAACAGTGAACATTTATTTCTATGGATTATTATAATCTTATGCGAACATCAAATTATCACAATCCTCCATGAACACTCAGTCGCACCCAGTAGAGTTGAGGGTACGTGGGCTGTTCTGCGTGAGGGAACTGCATAACCTCGACCAGATGAAGGGACAACCTTGAGTGAGGTTTGCATCGTGGATACTAAACTGTCAGGTCCTCTTGCTGACAGTCTGGCCTCAGGAAGAGGACGTGAGGTGTGTATCGTGGATAATGAGCTCACTGTCAGGTCCTCTTGCTGACAGTCTGGCCTCAGGAAGAGGAAGTGAGGTGTGTATCGTGGATACTAAACTGGCAGGTCCTCTTGCTGACAGTCTGGCCTCAGGAAGAGGAAGTGAGGGGCGTGAGCGGTGCCATTGTTTGAACTGAGGGGCGGCAACGCATGAGCCTCATGTTCTCCTTTGTGAGGGGTGGGAGTGGCGTGAGTGAGTGGCCTCCTACACCACTCTATTGTTCTCTGCCTGCATTCGTGCATGTCGGTCACATAATGCCGCTCGCCTCGTTTTTTTATGTACGTTATTCGCGCATGATTTCTTCATTCAAATAAATTCCAGCAAAGCTTCTGTTTTATCATCGTCCAGTACACACATGCATCGTTTACTTAGCGTGCCTGCTGTGTTTGTTTGATGTTTACAAAAAATTTAGCGTATAGTGGTCTTCGAATGACTTCGCGATTATTTTACAACATAACATACTAAATAGAGCAATTAAATTTACTATCACTATGTGTTTGAACTTGAGTTTAACTTCTATATACGTATAATACATGCAAGATTATTGCGCGTAGCAACAGTGCACGTAGCAACAGTGCACGTAGGAACAGCCGGAAGCAACAGAAAGGTTACGGCACGCACTGAAGCTCGTTGTTATGAACCGTAGTCTGTTGTGTAGAGCTGTTGCACTTGCGGTTTTTACGCGCATTTTGCTGCGGTTTGTTGTAGCAGCGCGCGCCTGCGCAGCAACAAAGCTGTTCTGATGAGCCTCGTTGTGGCGTGTCTTTCATCCGGGCCTCATCGTTTTTATTTGCAGCGTGTTTATTGCTGGACGCATTGTCGCAGTAGTTGCTGATAAAATGTGGATTTTAAAAGAAATATTCCGGCTGAAATTAGCAAGAATTTTAAGTTTGCTGTTAAAAGAAATTGAGAGCGACTAAATTGCGCATAGATAATGTGTAGTAGAAATATGCCGAAAATAAGCAAAGTTTTAGTTCATTTACACTTCAATCTACGGCCAAATGGAAGGATCAGCGTCATAAATCACAGTAAAAGACTTTCTTTGCTTAAGCAACTTAGCATTCGATGTTTGTATGAATGCGCAGACCCTGTGATTGTGGACACTACCGAGTGCAGCACCTGTAGTCCCCTGTGTACGGTCTAGTACACAGTTGTATACAATACACAACGGACCTGTAGTCGAAAAAGAAGTTCGTAGGAGGAAAACCGCTTAGGAGAAGAGGCCTTACAGACCCTCGCTCGTGTTCTTCTTCTTTCTCCCTCCCTTATTTCTGCAAAAGCGTGAGGATTCAACGCCAGGAAACTGCCTTAAAACTGCCTTACTTACCTCGATATGCAAACCAGTGACCATTCTCATATTGAGGCACAAAATCCCTCTCGCTCTTCCCTTCCCACTTAAGAAGCGACTCCCCCCTCCCCGCACACACACAGTTGACTACCTGCAAACTGACGGAGTGTGATGTGGGTTGCTTCCCCCCCAAACACCCACAGTTGACTACCTGCAGACTGACGGAGTGTGATGTGGGTGGCCCGACACATCACACCGCTGGACCCCACATCATTTGTTTTACCATTGGTACTCCTGTGCATCCCAACTGCCGTCACAGATTATATACTTAGCTTATTTCATGGTCTTGCTGATGAAGACTTAAATTTATGACTCAAGTTTTCATGAATTGATGCCTTCCATTGAGTCTGTTTTTTATGCATTGTCTTTGCTCGTCCGTGTCTTCGTAATGGAGTTTTGGTTGTTTTGCATTCAGTTTATTATGTATGACGTTAATTTCTACTGAAAATCATTGCATATTGTATTTTAGACCAAGTCGCTGGATCCCAGACTTAACATTTGTGTTGGACTCCAGGCAGAGACACTGACCTGTCCTCCTCATCCTTCATGAAAGAGCTGAGTAAGTTGTCCTGGAGGAATGACAGAAAAGTTCGCTAGAACAAATTCATCCCTTGCATTGTTAAAAAAGGAATGAAAAAGGGAATGCTAGTTCGTTGCTAGGAATAAAACACCTGAATTAGCAATGAAAAAGAAACAGACAAGATGCCCTCTCCGACTCCTTCAAGAGGAGTTAAGGCACAAGTTTCAGAACATTTAGTTTTTCTGGTGTTAGTTACACAGAAAACTGACGTAGAAAATAATAACCTGAACTTAAAATCCCTAAACTCCTTTCCGAACATACGAACGAGCGAGAAAAACTATTAGAAAAAATGACTTAAAAAGCGAATTGATGGAAGGCGTCAGTCGAGGAAAAGTTGAGGAATAAATTCAAGACTTTGATGGAATAAATAAATGGCAAGGAGACCCAGCGACCCGAGCTGGGCAATCTCCCTGTCACAATGGGGAGGCCAGACTGACCAGCCCCAGCTTGCATTCACGCGCCCGGCTATCAATTCGACAATTGAAGGAAACGTTGCAGTTCAACGCATGAAAGGAACTTGTTGACGGCATTAGAAAAACTTACGGGGAAGCCGCTAGCTCTTGTTGGGACTTCAGAGGGAATCTCGCTGTCGAGACCTGAGGAATATGAAGAAAAGTTCGGGGGTGTAATGAAGGCATATATGTATTCTAAACGTAGATCTGTGTTGTACGATGATGTTAAGTCAAAGGAGGAACATGTACCTCTTTAAAACAGCTGTGTGTGTCCAATGTATAACATTAATTGAATTGTGTTGTACATATTTTATGTGAAAGAGAACTGCCGGAAGCAGCAAGCCTCTGGCAGTGGTCGAAAAAAGCTCGAGTCTCTGAAAGACTTTAGGCAGAAACTTCTGACACCAGCACATAGTTGATCGAGTTCTGAAGCATGAGGTGTTAGGAGGCTAGAGTTGTGGAAACCCCTACACGCTTCTCCAAAGTGATCTGTTCCCATTTGTGTTCATTTTTTTGGCTTTATTTCCCTTTTTATTACGTATCATAATGCACTCTACATCAACGTCTGTTGTTTCTTGCGCGCCGCAGCAATTTCGTCACTGCAAAATATGTGGACGTATAGAATAGTTCCACAGGACTCGAAAATTTCGTCGTTGTAAAATATGACGCACAGAACTCGATAATTCCGTCGTTGCAAAATATGATGCACAGAACTTGATAATTTCTTCGCTGTAAATATGACGCACAGAACAACATGATCACTACAGATGTCGTCAGTAGGCGGCCTCAAGCTTCTTTTCCTTGATTTAGTGTCATTTTCGACCCAAAGTGACTATTTATCTGGAAGAAAAGAATCACTGCAGCGTAATTCACGTTTATAATGCAGGGAAAAGAGAGTTCTTCAAATAATACAGGCCAATTTCGATTTAAAATTTTGTTGATAATTGTTAATTGTTAGTCAAGTCACAACTCTGGAGAGTATGTAATTCTCAAGAAATTGGGAGCTTGAGCACAAAGTCTTCTGAAACTGTTCAATCTGCGTCCTACTGATAGTGTCTGATTGCACTAGACTTTACTAAAGTGTACTGTACACAACTGTATTACACAGAAATGTATTGTACAGTGCAAAAGTGTACAGTACACAACTGCCCTGCTCAGAGTTGTACTATACTGAAGGTAACAGACTGGATGCCTCTTCCGTTGGGGGACGGAGAATTGAAAGGTCCTTCCCCTCATCTCCCTTCCCTCTACTTATGATTCCTCCTGTGCTCCCTGTTCTTCTCCCCAAGCCTTCTATTGAACAAAATTGAAGTGTACTTTATTTTGTATTTTGTGTACTGGGTACAGACAATACTGTGAGTTGCGTAATGGCGTGTCCTGTGTAATACTGGATACAGACAATACTGTGAGCTGTATTACTGCGTGCCTTATTGTAGACTGGGTACACACAATATTGTAAGCTCCAGAACAGTGTGACATTGTATACTGGATGTAGACTACACTGTGAGCTACATAACTGCATCTTTATTGTATACTGGATGCAGACAACACTGTGAGCTCCAGAACTGCATGCTTTATTGCATACTGGATACAGATGATACTGTGAGCAGCATGACATGATGTTCCTGTTGTTCTCAGAGCTCAGCACATGAGGGATCATCCAGACTACAAGTACCGGCCACGACGCAAGCCCAAAACCAGCAAGAAGGAAGCTTTCTCCTACTCCTCCTTCCCCTACCTGCAGTCCCCTCTCGACTCACTCAGGTGAGGACATACGCATCATTACTCTAAAATGTTTCTCATTGCATTTTAGTCCAATATGCTCTAATGAAGAAGGATATTCACTTGCTCTAGTGAGGAAGAGTATTTACTTACAAGTAAATAATAGCAGTATGCTCATGTCCCATTTTAATAATGAGATCGTATGTACTTAGCTGATTTTATGTTAATGTAATTAAAAAAAATATCCTGAAATTTTTTCACAACTTGTAAACTAAAATGAAATTAATTTGAACATACGGGACTCATTTTAGGCACAAATAGTAAATTATGGCTAAAAATTGTTGAATTATAAATACTGAATTTTTTCTTTATGTCGGAGAGGTAGCCGTTACGTGAACAGCTGTTATTGGAGAAGTGGCTTCTCAGTTTTCTCACTGCGGGTTCTGGTTATGAAAATTTTGCTTGAACGCGTGTCACGCCCCTATCAGTTGTAGAGAATGTTCAGCTTGGTTGTTCAAACCTCCATACGTATTTGCTGATGTCAGCAGTACGAACTTTCTTGACTACTGCTTGTGATCCTTGTCGGCCCTTCCGAAATGAAGGCCAAATTCCATATTTTTATGTATGTATATGAAAATTTAAGTAGGTATTGTTCATCAGAAGCAATAAATACTTTTGCAGGAAAAGCTTCAATAAGCGACACACATATTCTTTGCAAAAACACGCATTTCAGATATGCACCAATGAATGGTAGCCTTAATATAACATCATACCAGAGTTCCTGAATCAAATCAGTGGCTTCCATTACGCGAATCACAGAGCAGCAGAAATCTCTCGGAACACCGGAAGCGAGCGGCCGAGTGTCCAGCGCCGTAATTTGCGTCCTATTGATCGTTGCGCGTAACATGGATACGAGCTCTGGTGGTCACTTCCTCAGTCATGACTGAGCTCCTGATGCTGTGTTAGGCGCTGCTAATCACCTTACTTCAGTCATGACTGAGCTCCTGATGCTGTGTTAGGCGCTGCTAATCACCTTACTTCAGTCATGACTGAGCTCCTGATGCTGTGTTAGGTGCTGCTAATCACCTTACTTCAGTCATGACTGAGCTCCTGATGCTGTGTTAGGCGCTGCTAATCACCTTACTTCAGTCATGACTGAGCTCCTGATGCTGTGTTAGGCGCTGCTAATTACCTCACCTAAACAGGGACTGTTTTGTGGAAAAAAAGCCGCTGCGGCCGAAAAAATATATTCATTGCATACAGTTCTGCTATAGAAATGAAAGGCAGCGAAAAGGTCCGTATGAAACATTTATTTGTCTGTCTTTGATAAGCGAGAATGAAAAGCCTAGGCGTTTTAGGTATTTACTCACGATTGACCTGCAATAGAAAAATTCATCTTTAAACATTTGCAAAACAAGCGTGAACGGAGTTATTGAAAATTGAATAACTTGTGAACCGATATCAAGAAAAAGTGAACAAAATATGTTCAATATAAAAGGACCTATTTAAAAATAAACATAAATTCTAAAACTTACAAACGTGAATGATTTTTTTGGTATAGCATAATAGACATAAATTAAAGTCTCACGTTGCATTGAGCAGTACGCATGTCTCATAACCTCGTGTTGAAAGTCCTATTATAGCAATTGTCTTCAGTTATTACATGGCAGCTGTGTAACCCCTGTACCAGATGCACGTGCCATGCGCTGTCCCTCTCTCAGCACCTGGTGCAGCTGGTGCAAGCTGGTGCAAGCTGGTGCAAGCTGGTGCAAGCTGGTGCAAGCTGGTGCATGCTGGTGCAAGCTGGTGCAAGCTGGTGCAAGCTGGTGCAACTAGTAAAGATGGTGCAACTAGTAAAGATGATGCAACTAGTAAAGATGGTGCAACTAGTAGAGATGATGCAACTAGTAGAGATGGTGCAACTAGTAGAGATGGTGCAACTAGTAGAGATGGTGCAACTAATAGAGATGGTGCAACTAGTAGAGATGGTGCAACTAGTAAAGATGGTGCAACTAGTAAAGATGGTGCAACTAGTAAAGATGGTGCAACTAGTAAAGATGGTGCAACTAGTAAAGATGGTGCAACTAGTAAAGATGGTGCAACTAGTAAAGATGGTGCAACTAGTAAAGATGGTGCAACTAGCGCAGCTGGTGCAACTAGCGCAGCTGGTGCAACTAGCGCAGCTGGTGCAACTAGTAAAGATGGTGCAACTAGCGCAGCTGGTGCAACTAGCGCAGCTGGTGCAACTAGCACAGCTGGTGAAATTAATGTAGATGGTGCAACTGGTGGCTTCAGCTACAGCTCTAGTAGCGCTTGTGCAATTCTATGATACTTGCGTTACAGGGAGGGCAACTAGTGGGACAACTAGTGGGGCAACTAGTGGGGCAACTAGTGGGACAACTAGTGGGACAACTAGTGGGGCAACTAGTGGGGCAACTAGTGGGGCAACTAGTGGGGCAACTAGTGGGACAACTAGTGGGGCAACTAGTATAACAATTTGGACAAGAACAATAACCTTCTTAAGAGCTCAGGCTCAGTGAGTGTTAATGAATTACAGAACTGTATCCTGCCAGTCCGACACACGACAGGACGATTGCCAAACGCAGGGGCGTTTTCTCGGACGCAAAACTTCAAAAAAAGCTTTGAACATTACGTGTTGTATCACTAGGAAGCTCCATACATGCAACCATGTAGCGTAACGCTGACACAAAAGTTGAAGAATTGGAATAAAATCAAAGAATAGAGTTTGGTTAAAGGAACTAGTCATTTGGTCCATTCTTGGGCAGCTACCCAAGTCCCATGCCATCTAATGTAAAGGGATCAATCACGCACATGAATTAGTGAATGCTAGCGACTATGCAAACGGCAGCAGCACAAGCATAGACAAAAGCTGCACCCTGAGTAATGCGGATAGCAATAGCCCTAATATTATCAGCACAAATAGCAATAAAAATGCACTGACCATAAAATAGGCCACAACACCAACACTACACCATCAAATAAAGTGACGCGTGTTCCAACGAACACAAGAGAGGCTGTAACTAGCACAACATCAGCAACAAGGTCATCAGCAACAGCAGAGCGGCTGTGACCTCTGCAACCATCACTGTGCACACCCTCACATCCCCAAACATACACCACACAAACACTGCACAAACACCACACAAATACTGCACAAACATCACACAAAACTGCAAAAGCTCCACACGAACACTGCACAAGCACTCACAAACGCTCCACACGTGTCCTACAAACACTACACAAGCACCACACGAACACTACACATATATCACACAATCACGAGATAAGCACTCCACAAACATCCTACACGCGCCATACAAACAGTGCACCAGCACCACATGAACACTTTACAAGCACACCACAATCACTGATCAAGCACACAACCACCACACTAACACTCCACCAGCACTATAAACACCACACTAACACTCCACCAGCGCTATAAACGCCACAAAAGCACCACACTAACACTCCACCAGCACCACAAACACCACACAAGCACCACACTAACACTCCATCAGCACCACAAACACCACACAAGCACCACACTAACACTCCACCAGTACCACACTAACACTCCACCAGCATCACAAACACCACACAAACACCACACAGGCAGGTGCCAACACCAGTTTCCGGCGACCAGCTCGTCTCATTCATGCGCCGCTCATTGTTTTTTTCCGTGAATGGCGGGCGGTCGATGAACAATCACAGCATCCCGCCACTGCAGCTGCTGAGCACGCGACGTAGTCACGAGGTCATGGCTAACTATGTTCTTTTATGAACTATTAGAGTAGAATAAAGCAATAGAAACGAGCCGTTTGGCCCATTCTTGGGTTGATAGCCAAGTCCCATGCCGTAATACCCAAGTCTCATGCCCCATTATTGGTCGTTTGATCGAGTTTCTGTCCATGATTTACGTGACCTGTTTGAGTGTTATCGTTTCGCTCAAATTTGAGTGGTTTTTGAATGTGCGGATTTATAATTAATATAATCTAGTATATTGAGTTTGAAAGAAAATGAATGGTGTTCATGTGTCCAAATAACACACTGATTGTAAGCAGCCTGTGGGTTATCGAAAAAATGTTCATGATAACATTCTCTCAATGTTCAGCCCTCGCACGTGAGGTCCCACACATGCACGTGAGGTCCCACACATGCACGTGAGGTCCAATACATGCACGTGAGGTCCCACACATGCACGTGAGGTCCCACACATGCACGTGAGGTTCCACACATGCACGTGAGGTCCCACACATGCACGTGAGGTCCCACACGTGCACGTGAGGTCCCACACGTGCATATGAGATCCCACACATGGTTGCCAGGACGCAGTCAACAGAGCTGCTAAACTTCCTCCTTTTGTGGGCAGCCTCCCCCGGTCCATGTACCCAGGGGGCCACGGGGCCCACTTCCCTCCTGCCGCTGCGACCATGTCCCAGCTGGCGACCGTGGGGGGCCTCATGGGGGGCCTTATAAGCTCTCTGGGGGACTGCCACCCCCACATGACTGCAGACCTGCGCAAGATGAACGCAGCTCACTCCATACCCATCTCCATTGGTGAGTAGCCCACTCCATGCCCATCTCCATCTGTGAGTAGCCCACTCCATGCCCATCTCCATCTGTGAGTAGCCCACTCCATGCCCATCTCCATCTGTGAGTAGCCCACTCCATACCCATCTCCATCTGTGAGTAGCCCACTCCATACCCATCTCCATCTGTGAGTAGCCCACTCCATACCCATCTCCATCGAGAAGGGAGGGAGGAGGCTGAACTAACCATCCAGGTCCTGCTGTATGTTTGTGGGGAGGACAGGGGTCGTGTCGGAAATAACATTTTCACATTTCCACGGTGAGCCAAATGTCGACAAATTTAATGCCCCATAAAAACTGTCCCTAGCAGTGAAACGTAAAATATTATTGACGTGTAAAACAGAATCAAACACATCGTGCATCTCCTGATCATTCCCGGTGATAATATTTGAGTTTAAAAACGATTGCATAGTTTCATTTCTATGAAGAACACACCGTGTGGGAGGAGTATGCAGTTTAATGTTGACGTAATAACCTAAAAAACCAGCAGGACATCAGAGTTTTTGAACTGCATCCATGCTTGCGTTTTCAAGTTCGTTAACTCAGAGCTAACAGGAAACACAACTTCAAAATTCCATCCGAAACGAATCACCTTTGAGACAAATGCTGAAATCATGAGTCGCAAAGTCAGCTAATAACACAGGTCAAAGCTAGTGAACTTATTGATTAAATCTTGCTTGCTAAATTTGGTATTTCCATACAGGAGGATTTTCTGCTCCACCGCCGCACCTGTCATTCAACATGAACTCCATGCACCCACCCCCAGCGACAGGACAGTCAACTGACACGCTGGCCAGCTCGAATCCATCTGTCACTTCCAACCTTAATTCAGAGCAACCAGAGCGCTCCTCTCCTTCAGCCTCGGACCAGTTCACTTCTAGTTCTAGCTCGTGTAAATCATTTTCCTCTTATTTACTGGCCAGCACTCACCAATCACCTCCGGCATTCATGATTCCCTCGTCATACTCTGGTGCCTGTACAGAAGCGGCGCTCAGCCAACCCTTGAAGGCGACGCCAGTCCGCCACCAGTCGCTGCCACCAGAGCAAGTTTCATCAGAACATGACCAACATCATCTCCCGTCATCGCAAAATGACTTCTCGTCCCTTGGAAACGACCGTTGCGCGGCTGTTGACAGCTCAGCAGCGCCAAGGCAGCATGATTATCCAAGCCCTTCGTCATCCCAGAGCGCTAGGTCCTCCTCGAGCGAGGGCAGGTCCTCTGACTAGTCCGAGTGTCAGCACCAGCAAACCGGTCCTCCTCGAGTGAGGGCAGGTCCTCTGACTAGTCCGAGTGTCAGCACCAGCAAACAGGTCCTCCTCGAGTGAAGGCAGATCCTCTGATTAGTCCGGGTGTCAGCACCAGTAAACAAGTCAGCGATGTACAAATTTTATAAAGGGGTGTAGCCTCCTACTTCGGAGGACTTTTTAATACAAGTTTATCAAGTAATTTTTCATGGCATGAGACCAAATATCTGAGTACCTAATATGCCAGGTACACATTGAGTATTGGATATTGTACGCAGGGTGGAATTTAGAAGGAATTTCATAATACGCTTCACCAAACTCGTGTAATGAACCCAAATGTTGTTGACTCGAGCTGTATTCTGGGGACGTAATTTCAGAAGTACTTGTAAATATTGCCATTGTGATGGCCCACTTGGCGTTAACTTGTGCAATATGCCGACCATGTTTATCGTTTAACCAAAGAAAGTCCTCTGACTCCGAAGCTAAATACCCTTGAATAGAAATGGCAACGCGTAAGCTCACGTTCTGCACTCAAAGAAAACTTTCTGGAACGTCAGCGTGTTCTCAGACTGATCCGAATGTCAAAAAACAGCAGCGACCTCACGAGCTGTGTAATCGTGGTCATCTGGTCGCCTCTGGCAATCCACAACAACCAGCAACTCTTTTGTCTGCCAATAGACGTAGCATAACCACAGTACAAGAACTCTGGTTTGATCTGTTACCAGTGGTTGTCTTCTCTTCAGCGTGGGCGTCCTGTTACAGGGTGCAACAACATAACTTCCTGTTTCAAAGCAAACGCATTAAAAAAAAGGAAGTTCTGTTGTCGCACCCTGTAGAAGAAGAGCCGGGAATCTCGAAAACAACCGCCAGTGCGCGACAGTGATGGTTCCGTGCCAACAAGAGCCAATTGATAGTTAATTTGCTGCACGAGAGAACGGTAATGTTTTTCATTGTGAACATCACTTTACTTAGAAGTGATGAGCCCTGTCCCCTTTACCTCAACAACCTTTTAAACAATCGAGTAAGTCCCTGTTGCGAAGACAAATAAAGTAAACGACTACATTAAGTTTGAGTTTGAAAATGGTCCCACAATTCATGAATGATATTCGAGTGCAACTAAGGAAGCGTGACCCAAATCAAGTGCTAATCGTCCCTTTTATTAGTAGGTACCTAGTGTAGCTGGATGTGTTCGTGTACTTCACTTGCGGTCGCCCTGCAATCTTCAGACGTGCGATGTTTGGTGGTGGGCACCGCCGACGGATCAGCCGAGCTCTCGGTTGTGTTGGATGAAACAGTTGTCCCCCTGAACTGTGAGCGGACGGAAACGATCCTCCAGCATATCTTGGGAAGTTAGCGCCCCTCAGGAGATGTGTGGGAATCATGGGTTTTACTCAGGGAGGTATGCTGGTAGTGTCTGTCCTCGTCAGTGCCGTGGAGAGCCAGCAATCGTCGGTGATGAAGTCTAGCTCCTCACTATAGAACTCGTAATGCTGTTAGCAGTAAGTTGCTTTGGGATAAGTTTTGTGAGTAGGTGGGTTTTATTTTTCGTTTTCCCTTTCGGTGTCTCAATAGCGGAGGAAAATAGCGTTCCGTGCAACCGACCTCTTGCAAAAATGTCTTCGTTTCTTTCTTCATTTTGCTTCACATTTTCGCAGTTGGCACGCACAGTGAGTTGGCTCTCGTAAACAATAAATGTTCAAGCAACTATTTACGCTTAGCATAAATAATCGATCGCCACCGCAACTCCGAGCCACTGGTCTGACTACAATACTTCTCTCAAAGACAGCCTGGCACTGCCGCTAGCCAGGCTTGTGGACGCGGACTGTACACCTGGAAGTGTGAGTCACTTCAATACAGCTCTGGAAACCAGCGGCTCTCCTGCCCAGCGTCTGAAACGCAGTCAAAATACCAAGGCAACCCGAGGGAAACTGAGGGAAACCAAGGGTGAACCGAGGGAAACCGAGGGGAATCGAGAGAAACCGACGGCCACCCACGGCCACCGACGGCCACCCACGGCCACCGACGGCCACCCACGGCCACCGACGGCCACCCACGGCCACCGACGGCCACCGACGGCCACCGAGGGGAACTTGGAGGGAACTTCAGTGCCGTCTGAATCTTTTATGTGATTAAACTTTGTACGAACAGAAGTTCAGTCACGAAAACCATACATACCAACTTCTGAAAAACAAATTTTTCCTTTTCCTCGAACGGGACTGAAACGATTTCAGGGTTAATTTTTTTGACAAAATAAATAAGGTCTCGAAAATATTCCCTGGACAATGACAGAATGCATAAAATAAGTTTCATCTACTTCAGAAAAGAAAAGAAACTTGATTTCGATTTCAGCACTAGAATGACTTTAAAAATCATCTTTACAGGCGATTGAACTTAAGGTCGTAGCATGAGAACAACGAAAAGAAGACGCGCTGTACTAGTTTTAGCTGCCAGTGTTGTCTGTCTTCGTGCGTACGTCATGTCCGTATGCTCCCTAAATGTAAGGAACTCTGTTGAGGGAGGGAGCACAGAAAAGGAGCGCCAGAGAGGGGTGAGCCAAGAGGGGGGCTAGATAGGGGGCTAGGTATGGCCAGATAGGGCTAGATATGGCCAGATAGGGGGCTAAGCATGGCCAGATAGGGGGGCTAAGCATGGCCAGATAGGGGGCTAGGTATGGCCAGATAGGGGGCTAGGTATGACCAGATAAGGGGCTAGGTATGACCAGATAAGGGGCTAGGTATGACCAGATAAGGGGCTAGGTATGACCAGATAGGGGGCTAGGCATGGTCAGATAGGGATAAGATGGACAGCGAGGGGCAGATATGGAGCGAGAGGCTTCTGGGGACCGCGGTACAGATGAGGGGCAAGCAGGGGGCGAGGGCTGGCAGCGGGCCCTCCACTAGATAACTAAACAAAGCGGATAATTGTGGTACCAACACCAAATGTAATCTCATCCTGAATATATTTCCGTGTGTGAGCTGGATGACTTTCACAGCTGTGTGTATCGTGTATTTAATTCAATAAATGAGTTGCATTACTAATTGTGTTATGACTATTATTTCCATTGCAAACATTGAGAAACTTCATCGTCCTGATGAATAAAACGAGAAAGGAAAATAGGATCTTGATTAAATTATTGTATTTTAAACACAAAATTCCGTGAACTTAGGAGAAAAGTTCAGTCTGCCCGATATAACACGGTTCATTAAACCCTGTTCCGCTCATTAGATCCTGCATCGCTCATTAAACCCTGCGTCGCTCATTAGATCCTGCACCGCTCATTAGATCCTGCACCACTCATTAGATCCTGCATTGCTCATTAGATCCTGCATCGCTCATTAGATCCTGCATCGCTCATTAGATCCTGTATCGCTCATTAGATCCTGCACCGCTCATTAGATCCTGCATCGCTCATTAGATCCTGCACCGCTCATTAGATCCTGCATCGCTCATTAGATCCTGCATCGCTCATTAAATCCTGCAAAATTCATATAAAATCTAACCAAACAAGAAGTAACCTTTATTTTTTGTTTAAAGAGCACTGGAGAAATTTCGAAAACCTTGACAAATTTAGTAAGTCATACGGCACAATTTTCATTTAGAGAACACGTCCGGAGTTTCTTAAATAGGTTCGAGAATTTCTGAAATAAAACGCCGGCTCACTCATAACATGATGGAAGATTTTGAGACAAATGTTGAGCCAATACACAGGTGAGCTGGAGCTGGTCATTCCACCAGGCGGTGGAAGATGTCGGTGGTGACTTCCACCAGAGTGGGGAGTGAATCCACTCTCCAGTCACCTCCCCCTGTGGTATGCAGGTAATACTTCATACTTCCCTGTAATACTTCATACTTCCCTGTAATACTTCATACTTCCCTGTAATACTTCATACTTGTGTCATGCTTCACACTTCTCTGTCATACTTCACACTTATGTCATGCTTCACACTTCTGTGTCATACTTCACACTTCTGTCATGCTTCACACTTCTGTCATACTTCACACTTCTCTGTCATACTTCACACTTCTGTCATACTTCACACTTCTGTCATACTTCACACTCTGGTCATACTTCATACTTCTGTCATACTTCACACTTCTGTCATACTTCACACTCCGGTCATACTTCACACTTCTGTCATACTTCACACTTCTGTCATACTTCACAGTGTCGAGGCCTCACACACACGTAAGTCGGCAGCATCACCCATCTGATGTTGAAGGCCGTGTAATAATGTTGTGATGTAGTGATGATATTCTCTGTAATAATGCAGTAGTGATGTAATGATGATATTCTCTGTAATATAGTTGTGATGTAATGATGTTCTCTGCAATGATGTAGTAATGATGTAGTGATGATATTCCCTGTAATAATGTAGTAGTGATGATATTTTCTACAATGATGTAGTAGTGATGTAGTGATAACATTTCTGTAATAATGTGGTAGTGATGTTATGACAATATTCTCTACAATGATGTAGTAGGGATGAAATTCTTAGCAATGATGTTCTAATGATATTCTGTGGAAAGATGTACTGATGATATTTTGCGTAATGATGTTGTGACGTAGAGATGATATTCTCGGCAACGATGTTGTAGTGCAGTAGTGATGATATTCTCTACAATGATGTAGTAGTGATGTAGTGATGATATTCTCTGCAATGATATAGTAGTAATGTAGAGATGATATTCTCTGCAATGATGTGGTAGTGCTGTAGTGATGATATTCTCTGCAATGATGTAGTAGTGCTGTAGTGATGATATTCTCGGTAATGATATAGTAGTTGCCGGTGATGCCAAAGCTGTGGAGGTGCGGAATTCGTTTTTTCCGAGTTTTCAATTTTTCCATCCAGGGGAGAAACTATGTACAGCGAACTTCGGTAGCTCTGCAGACCCTGCTTTCAATTAATCCGTACACTATTTGGATCAGATATTTTCATTCACTGAGGCTAAGCGAAAATCATATTTATAACTACCCAAGCACTAGACGTGAATATTCAAGAATCACCTCGACAATGATCGGACTAGAATTATTGGTATTATAACGCACTAATTCCATGTTCCTAACTGCTGGAACGAATGTATGATTGTGGTCCCTGAGCGTGAATGAAATGCCTGTGCGTGAGCGAAGTGTGTTGACGTGACTGAATTGGCTTACGAGATTAAGGTGTACGTGCGTGATTGATGCCTTTACTTTAGACGGCATGGGACTTGGGTAGCAACCCAAAAATGGACCAAACGGCTCGTTTCTATTGCCTTATTCTATTCTATTCTAATATGGAACGAATATTTTTTTGCAGAACTGATGCGTCAACTCTCGGGATGCACAAAATATTTGTTAAAATATAGGCTCTTCACAAATACCTGCAGCGACTACAGCAAGTACGTAACTGGTGAGACTATTTTAGGTGAAGACTTCATCAGGTGCTGGGCACCAGGGTGCAAATCTTGCTCTCAGTAGAGGGTTGCTTGACCCCGTGGTCTACCCTCACAACATCCCCTCACTTCCCTCTCCAGTCTTCAAAAATACGAACCCAATCAATAACATTTCCTTCATGGAACCTTCGAAACGACAGCGAGGCTAAAACTCTAAAACTAAACTAAGTGTTCAAATATTTCGATTGGTAATGTCGTTTGAACTATATTTGGGAAGCTTTTATAATATATAATAAATGATACAAATAATGTAAATAGTAAATGTATGGAAGGTATGCATGTAAAAATAGGGCATTTTATAACATGAATCCAGAAAAAAACTGCCTGTCCAGCGACAGAATCAAGTAATTTTCTTCCTACAGACCACCACACAGTGCAGAGCACCACATAGTGCAGGACACCACACAGTGCAGGACACTACAGTCGCGTTACCAGCAAGGTTATACTCCTGTAATTCAGTAGGTTTCTATTCTTAATGCTCAAAACACTAAATTATAGTCTACAGTGGGTCAATCAAGCTAGCACATCAGATGGGAAGACTTTTTAAAGCTAGACTCTTTATCGGTAATTTGTATCCTTGATACTAAGAACAATTATCGCCTACAACTGATCAAGGATGCAAGTACATCTGATGGGAAGGTTTTTTTTTAACTGGGCTCTTTATTGTAAGCTCTGTGGTGTGCAATACAATATGGACTTGATGCAGTATATATAGAGGATCGTCCATGTAAATGCACTATTATGGGAGCAGCATCTACCCATTGGAGTTATAGTCTTGATCAAATTGTGAGTTCAACAACTTATTGAAAACTTTACTGAGAAAGTAGGATTGTGGAGCGAGTTGTTTAGCACAATTCCTGCATTTTATTGCAGCTCGGAGGCGTTTATGAGTGGCTACAAAAAATCTAGTACTTAGAAAAAATATCATGTATTCTGATATGGAAGACTGTATCAAAAAGTATCAAATACATTAAGCTATGAAACAACAAGTAATAGTCACCACGCATACTCAGGACGCATACACTACCCACAAGTGTCAATAAGTTAACAAAGAAATCAAAAACTTTTCTCGGTATTGGTTACGAGCTGTCACTCTGTAGGGGAACGTGTTGACCCCTACGACAAACCACCACAGAAGGAAAAGAGAGACTAGAGGGGGGAGTCTCAGGAAGTAAGAAGCCCTAAGAGGAGGTGGCCACAAGATGCCTCAATACTTTAGAAAGAGTTGATTGCCGCATCCGCATCAATGAACTGGCCATGGAAAGTCGAGGCCACGGTGCCGTGGGCAGTGAAGTGCACCCTTGCCATCTCTTGCATGTTTCTGGCATCAAGAACTAGCAGCGCCAGCTCCTTTGGCTTGGTTTTATTTATCAAAACGTTCAAAAGAACACCTTCGTCTTCTTTCGTGCCATCGGGGCTTCGCACAAAGACAGGCTCTGAGCCAAAAAATTCATCATCTTTCCAGCAGATTTTCTCTCCGTTTTTCACGTTCAACTTAACAATTTCATCAATATCGAGCAAGTGCTCTTTGAAGTTGGACACTGATGCGCCATAGGTGTACTCGTAAGGCTTCTTGTTGTAGAGGTAGTTGATCCTAGGTAGCTCCATAAATACGTCACCCAGCGCAACTCCAGTAACCTGTACGTCTCCGGCCGCATCTTTGACAGCAGTCGCCGCCGGGCTTATGGTTCCAATGCGAGCTTCAGGGAAATTCTTCAACAGATCTTCATTCACAGGAGCATTGACTAGGTTTTCTACTGGAATGATATACCTTCTGGGCTCTACATTGCACATCTTTCTGGATGTATCGTTCGAAGGCTTCTCTAGATTATCCATTTTGAGGTAATCGATCAGGTTGTCATCGGCCGCACACAGGTCCACCACCAGTTTTCCATCTGCTTCGAAGCAGTTGATGTAGTGGAAGTTGAAAAAACCTGGTGCGTAAACTTTGATGGGAACTTCTTCACCAGTCTTACGGCACATGATCCGGAACCTCGTTTTCTCTTCCTTATAATACTTCATGGCATCGAGGGCACTCACACCCATGAACCCTGGCAACATCATCCGCCTGATGTCAAAGGCCATGGGCGTCTCTGCAATGATGTAGTAGTTGTCAGTGATGCCAAAGCTGTGGAGGTACGGAATTCGGTTTTTCCACCGGCAGGGCACTGAAGCCACGATTTTAGTGTTTTCAATCTGTCCATCCAGGAGAGAAACTATAGCGAACTGCGGAGGCTCTCCTGGTCCTGCTTTGAAGCCCAAGTTGTAGACGGTGGAGTCCTCGACGTGAGGGTGGGCTGTGGCTCTGTGCACTGAAACGTAGTCTGAATATTGCAGCTGAAAAAAACAAGCAGAATTATTAATAAGGTTCTTTTGACAGGAAGCAACCAAAGAAAGAACTAACATTGCCTATCAGACATAGGAAATTAACTTGACAATATAATAAAAATTTTGTACAATGTGTGAAATGCAGCATAGGCCAGTAATTCAACATGTTACTGAAGCAGAGTTGGTTAAAATGTCGGGTTAAACTAACAAGAATTTCCTCGAACAGAAAGTTTGAATTATAAAATCAGAAACACTAAAAAGGGAAACTTAGCATCTTGAAATCGTTACCAAAGACAAGAACAATACACCTCTTAGCACGCTCGTGAATTAGTGAATGACGAGAATGCACGCACACATAAAATGTGGGTAAACTTTCACCCTGATGCTTTAATATTTCATTTATTATTCCAGCTTGTTGTTGTAAGACCGTCTGAAAAGACAAAAATGGCTACATATATTCTGGCGCCGTACTGAGTGACCAAGTGACCAGTGACCAGTGACCAAAATTCTACGTTATAAAATTAAATTATATTAGGAGTACAATATTTTATTTAGTAATTCGTAATGAGATATATTGCAAAGCAATACTTAGGGCTAAACGTAGACTCACACTACGGCGTGCGGCAACATAATTTCTTTTTTTCAAAGCATAACACATTTAAAAAAAGGAAGTTATGTTGCTGTAGCCTGTAGAAACACAGCGTTAAAAATTGTTAAGCAAAAATAAAACATTGAACAAAAAGAAGCAAATCTAACGAGTAGTGTGATGTACCTTAAGGAAAAAATGACTCCAGAAGCTTGACACAAGCCGCATTTATTCGAAGGCTGGTCTTGGAACTTTCATCACTATATCCAGTCCTCCAACCGCGTACTTATTCTGTTACCCTGGTGATATACGATCATCTACATTTTTCTTATGCTACAGTAAAATACAAACATTGTGACCCAGAACAAATATGAGCACCTACCCTACATATTCATCTACCTTTATGGCAAAAAGCCAAATTTTCAGAATGAAACCCTGATCTCTATAGAGGAAAAAGTGTCCACATTTCCACACTCAGCCCACCAGGTCAGGCTTGGTCTGCAGGGTTGCTGGATCCACCGCCCTGACGATGTTCAGCTCAGTCATGGCCACGAGCTGATCCTTGAGCTGCAGGACGTTCACAGAGCAATTGTCAGTTCTCTTTTTCTGCAGGAGGGCAGGCATGAAGAAAGCAGCGCACTTGTCGTAGAGACTGAGACAAGGATCCGGCACTCCCACTGTACCGAACTCGCTCATAATGATCCTGTTAGCTCGGTGGTTAAGCTTGTACGCTTCACTCTCCAAATACCTGGAAAATATAACTTGCTTATTCATATCCATGGACAGTACTACGTACAACTGTTCTCCCATCACACTTCTCAGTATTTTCTTTTTAACACTTTGACCAAGGCAGTCATTGCTGCCAAGTCATTGAGGCAGGACATCGCTGCCAAGTCATTGAGGCAGGACATCGCTGCCAAGTCATTGAGGCAGGACATCGCTGCCAAGTCAATGAGGCAGATCATCGCTGGATGGGCTGTTGAGACCCATCCTGTGGACTAAACGCAGATCACAGGGTAACGCACATCAGCCTCGTAATGTGGCACTCTTAATGCGTAGTCTTATTTACACACATCTTCACCCAGCGGCAGATCATGAGTACTCCTAAGTTCGGTGCTGCAGGAGGACATCAGAAATGCTTTCAAAATCATATCTATACTTCTATCATAGAAAAATGAAGAAAAGGAATTAAAGGGCAAAGTCCTTCTGAACACACAGCCAGACAGTATATCTATCACCAAATGGAACCAGGTACGAAATGTTAGCTCCTTACAACGTCTACAATTTTGAAATCGTAATTTCTTTGGGTAAGCAATTGACGACGTGCAGACAGCGTGCTGATTACAGCATCATTGCGTCAGTCATGCTACTGTGTGGTGCTTCATGACGTATACTTGGTACTGAGAATACTTCATGTTTTCAGCAGTTCGTGCAGGCTTTAGCTTTATTATTATCTTTCTCATTCGAGCCACTTTATATTATCCTCTTCATATTTATGTTTATTTCAGTTTTACATAGTCCGACATCATTCTTAACAGATTCATACTAGAACATTGGCCAAGAACAGCTCGAAAAACGACGTGAACCTGCAAACTAGTTTTCTTTTCTCATTTCCTCTTCCCCTCGGAGACATTCACCCCCTCAGCGAGAGGCAAGAGTTTCGGAAAAGTGATCAAGATTCGACAACGTAAATATAATATAATATAGTAGTACAGACACTATTATATCATATACATCAAGTCCAGGCAATAGTCATTGTTGTATAGTAGTCCAGGCACGCAGTGTAGATGGTGCCGTTTACTGAAGTGTCTTCTAAAGTTCAAGATTGCCAAACTCAAGACGGGGCTCACCTGGACAGATATTTAGCCTTCCCGTCCTTGATATCGAAGAGGTGCAGCAGACTGAGGCCATCAAAGAGGTGCCTGTAGCGGTGCTGGCCAACGTGCTTGCCACCGGGGCCGTTGCGAATAAGACGACCGTTCAGCCACCGTGGAAGCGTACCTGAAATTTTTAGATTCATTTGCAAGCCGCAAAGCAACCTCCAAAACTTCCTAAGGTTACTCTCAATTTAGGCAATCGCCATCGCCCTGTTTCTTAAGTTATGATCAAAAAGTCTTCGCATTTTTCGTTGAACATGAAGATGAGTGTTTAGCACAATGTTGTTACGAGCTAGTAGTTGGTAATAAGAAAACGACACTAAAAGAAAATACCCGAGCCCAAGCGAGCTTTTCTTTCGCAAAAAAAAAGTTTGTTTCTTTTTTTCAACTATGGGAAAAGCTTGCCTCGTGTTCTCATTCTAGTGACAGAAATAGTCACGTGCCCAACTCAATGAAATAAAAACAAAGAAACAAAAACTAGCGCGTAGGATGCTAAGCAATCGCTTATCTTCACAACAGAGAAAGAGAAGAGAGAAAGAAAGATCAGGTTGTGGTGCCTCGGTTATAATTGTAGTTGTTTTAAGCATTATTCTAGAACAAAATCAATGTCTATTTCACGTATTTCACGATTAGAAATCAAAATTTAACTTTCATCGTACATTCCAATTGTAACATTCGTTAACAGACAACCGTGCTCGATGAGCTATTGGTTCCAGCCATGGAATTCAATTGTTCCTGGTTTTCACCCCAGGGTTGAGTTTCCTTTCTTCCTTTATTGTTTCTGCCATTTTGTTTGACAGGTGAGAATAATGATATTCGGTTAATTTGTCAATACCGTGTGCAAATGATTTTGTGTTCCAGTTACTTCCAGTCAAGCGTACATTTTGCTTCGTTGGTACAAAAATTCTGAGCACCTTGAGTTTGTTTAGGATAGAGAATCTCTTTGCGTTCGATTTAATTCCTCTCCAGGTTATGCATTATCAATTCTCTTGGGAAGTATAGAAAATTATCCTTCTCGTAACGGTGTTCGATTAGTTCCCATGATTAAACCAATTTTGGTGGTCTGTAAGCTATAGTAGTTTCCATAAATTCAACATCATTAAGTTGTCGATATTTTTTTTATTTTATGAAAACGCATTTGAATCATTTCATAATTCAATCGTATCATTGCCTAGATATTTTTTGTGTCAATTCTTATCTAATTATTCAGCCTAAAGAGGCTGAGCCTAACGTTTATTTTACTGCCTTAACAAATTCAAAATGACGGATAGGCTAAGATAACCATGCAAAAACAAAAATATTGCAGCTTTCGCGGCGCTGCATTTCGAAAAATCACTTCAACGTGAGCTCCAAGATTCACTCATTGGTATGTCAAGTGTTTTGGCATATTTTTACTCATATTTTATCTGCATGTTAACTCGATAGTGAGTCAAGTTAGGTGGGTTAATTTTTATGTCAGACATCTCGTTTCTGTTTTATTCAAAGTTTTGCTTAATTCAAAAATAGTTAAATTATGTTCGTACATAGTCTGTCTTATTCATAGTTTTACGTAATCCAAAATTAGTTGAATCGTGTTATTACTATTTCACGACGCTTGCTTTTTTTAAGCCGTGATTAATTCAGTGAAATTTCTTGCCGCATTTCGAGATGTAATAATTTTATTTCAGTTACCGTGATGTTCTTTTATCGTATAAATATTTTGCTTGATCCAATTATTTATTTACATTGTTCGCGCAGGTCGCAGTTTCTCCCTCACGTCTAAATTTTTATTGGTCTGGATCTTGCTTCTCAAACATCGCCTGCCCTACAGGTAACATCGCCCGCCCTACAGCTAACATCGCCTGCCCAACAGGTAAGTCAAAATCAACAGACTTACGACAATTCTTGGCAAATGTTCATTGGGAAGTAAAGAATATCTTACGATGATGCTTTATAGTACGCTGACAAAGAAGTAGCCGAAGCGCTAAATTTTCAACGTGTACTGCATGCTATTCTTATTATCCAAGTGTAACCCACCGATCTCCAGTTACTTATGTATCTGCCTTTGAAAAAAATCCGATGTTATCTACTAAAATGGATAAAATTTTAATTGTTTGATAACGCTGTTATCGTCAAAAAATTCAAAGAATTTTTCATCACCTGGTTTTTTACGTTTCAAAGAAATCTCCATAATTTAACACCCACCTTCACTCAACCCGACTGTCAGAGGTAAAGTGAGAGCATCGAAATCCGATTTGCTAAGAACTTTACGACAAACTAAATTTCAAACAAATCTTTGCCAAATTTCGTAAGAGTGGGTGTCGATTAGTGATCCGAAATTAATTAAAAAATAAGAAAATAACTACAATCAGAAAGCAAGCATTCAGAAAATCCATCGCTGTCTGCCACGCTCCACATTAAAGTCGTAAATAGAAAAAACTTTTATTAAGTCTATCTGAGTATAATAAAAAAAATTAGAGATTGTAGACATTATTTCAAGCAAACGTAAAACACAATCTCATGTAGGAAAAAGCGGTTACGTGCACAAGCACGACGCTCGAAAAGTACGTGCATAGAACCATGTATGGGCCAGACGGCTCCTTTCTATTGCCTTATTCTATTCTAAAAACGCAGCAGGACTTCAGGTCCTCTGTACTGACCAGACACGCGCCCCTCGACGCCTTCCCTGGTGTCTGTGTCACAGTGCCGCACCCACAGGCCCTCACTCCTGACGGAGGTGGCTGCTGCTGACGAGGCCGCTCTCGTGCTGCAAAGAATATCTCATAGTAATATTATGTACGTACTAATATTTTGTAATGTTATGTATGTACTAATATTATGTTATACATGACAATATTCACTGCTATTTAGAGCCCATAACAATTTACTGGATACCTATCTGTTGAATAAAAATGCAAAGTGATTTATGATGCAGGAGACGCATTAATCTTTGCACGCACCTTAAAAGTTCCAACAACAGCATTTCTAAACATAACGTCGAATTATGGCGCAGTCATGAAGTATCGAAGCTGCAAGTGCAAGAGGTCGTCCTTCTCACCCTCCCCCCCTCCCCATTCTAGGACGGAATAAGTAAGAAATAGGGTGACCGATGCGTTACGTACAAGAAACATGTAAATAAATAATACATTTTATATGCATGCACGCAGTTTTGATAACCAAGTCAGAAATTGAAGACTTATTGTGCCCCCACTAACCTGGACAGGCTGGTGAGAGGTAACTTGCAAGCCATTGTACCTCCAGCTCTCCAACATCCGTTCATCTTTATTTATGAGGGCTGACTGACTGACTGACTGACTGATAGCTTCTGTAAACACAAGAACATGTTCATAAAAACATTTTATTTCAATCTTAGAGGAGTAGTCAATCTTGAAAATGGGTAAATGTGTTGATTTGAACACTAGTTTTGTACCCCAACCAACTGAGTCATAGCGTCTACGCGTCCCTTTGTCCTACTTTACTTTACTTTACTTTACTTTACTTTATTCTAATTTACTTTACTTTACTCTACTTTACTTCAGGACACATGTTGAGGTAGAAATGAGACCCAGTACGGGAGTTTTCTATGGTCTCATTTTATACCTCCATCAATGGCAGACTTGTTCAGCAGCATGCAGAAATAGGATACTTCATGCGGCGAATAGTTAATACTCCCCCTCCAGACTTTGTAAGCACGGATTCATCAAATGAATTTGAAGGAAATTGTAAAGGTACCACCAAAATCAATCATTTCCTAATAAAATGTTAGAAATTGAGTTGATGAAAACATGACGTAGTTTTAAAATACTAAGCCACTTTAAATGCTAAGAAAGAAGCGCTCAAAGAGATCCAAGTGACTTCAGTACAGAGCTTTGAAAACTCTATTCTTCCGACTGCCCAACTGCCCCCAGCCAGCCTAATGCTACGCATATACAAACAATCAATCAAACAATAAAAACTCTCGAAACCAAAATAGTTATAAGCTAATGAAAGTTGAACAACATTGATTTTTCAAAAATTTTGTCATAAAATCTGCCGGAAAAATTAATCGTGTTTTAGAGACCATCTTCCATCTTTGAA
This sequence comes from Trinorchestia longiramus, assembly GCA_006783055.1. Classification (NCBI taxonomy): domain Eukaryota; kingdom Metazoa; phylum Arthropoda; class Malacostraca; order Amphipoda; family Talitridae; genus Trinorchestia; species Trinorchestia longiramus. The sequence goes on from VCRD01002694.1 coordinate 34,260, forward strand.
CTTGTGTATTTCGAATGAATCACATACGCATCATGTCAACAGTGTTTTTTTCTTCGTATGGCTAAAATTTTGAAATTGAGTACATAGTTCGTTTCATTACAAACTTGATTTTGTTAAATCATGCATAACAACTTAGTAAGTTACAAGCATTTGTTTACTACTCTAGGACTTAAAGTGACGTGTCATGTTTGTTAAGAAATTCTTTCGTGACTGGTGTATCTTCATGTACGATAGAAGTTTACTCCAAAGCAATGCACCTGAGGTTGATTAGAGCTCTTTGTCTAGTACCGATAAGCGAAAGCTGATTATAACATCATGTCTTCGGTTTGGCTTCTTTACCCTGAGCAAAAAATGGAAAGAATTTTACAACTTGGGCTGTGTTTTGAAAGTGATATAGAGAGGAAAAATGTATTTAACCTTGTAAATGAGTAATCTTTATTCGATCAGGGTCCAGTTGTGTTTTTATGAAAGAGTGTGCATGATCGTTTTTCTTGGAGTCTTCTTTGCATACTATCTTAACAACAAAATTTATACGTTTATGTGATTCTCTTGAATACCTATAGATATGACTCTCCAGACCAAGTCACAGAAATCAAAGCGCGATAACACTATAAATTAGACGGCTAGTTTTTTCTTCCCGCACCAAAGTACATCATAACAATACGTGAATTCTAACTTCAATAGCTTGTATCTCTCAGTACCTAGTTGAGTTGTCGCCTAGTTCGAAGTAAAAAAGTGACAAATTATGGGCTTCACAGAAGTTATCCATTTTAAGAAGTATGATTAGGGAGTAAATGAATACGTTGTATAAATCTCCCGAGTCTCCCCTAGCAACAGAGCTGCCATAACCAAGCTAGGAAATTTCTTCATTGCCGTGTTTGGTTTGATTGCAAAATGAGCGTTCAATTTCCTGACATAATGGAGTCCAAAGTGTATGTTGTAGTATTTCACTTTCATAGCGACGAAAGTTCCAAAGGTTTGATTTGTTTGTACTCACCAACTTCAAGAGACACAAGAGGAATACACCGTACGCAATCCAACCTCTATTGTACACACATTCCTCTCACAGCTGGGTGCAACCAACTATTTACACACCTCCAGCTGACAGACTCAGATAGCTGAAGGATTTAGGGTAATATTCTACCTTTACAAGGTAAAATAATTAAAAATTGCTCAGAACATTTAGGGTAGAAATGTAATTCATTTAAACAGTCAACATGTAAAATTGTGTAACTCTTTTCATATTAGTTATGTTAGTGTGGCATAATGTATAAATTAGTAGTTGGCATCTCAACGGGGACGCCTAGGCTGGCGTGAGGGGTGCCGGTCGAGATGGCCAGTTGTGTTGTGGGTTGTGCGCGGCTTCGTTTTGTGTCGGTACCGTATTGGTGTGAGCAAGAAAAGGCTCAGGTGCAGGTTGAATTGAAGGGTGGACAGCTATAGTGGACTACTTGCATTTTTTCCCGTGGTAAATATAGTATATTTTCCACGGGAAAAAATGCAAGTAGTCCACTCCCGTGCTGTCACTGACAGAGGCGATTACGATCCAGTAGTTTACTATATGAAGGGTGGACAGCACTAGTGGACTACTTGCATTTTTTCCCGTGGGAAAAAATGCAAGTAGTCCACTAGTGCTGTCCACTCTTCAATTGTTGGTTGTACTCGTTGTCGTGGAAATCTGTACTCGTAGAATATTAGGCTAAGTAGTTTCAGCTACTAACACTAATATACGGATAATTGTCACGTGAATAGAGGTTGTATGTCACGGTTTGAGGTTGTCAAATTCGCATTGTGCACGGTTGGAGGACGTACATCTGTTACGTGAAGCAACGCTGACTGAAGAACAAGCCGAATAGAGGTAAACGAATTCGTATTGTAAAATACCGTAGAGTTACAACTACTAGTTTTAACAACAGTTATTATTGAATACTTTGAATACCTAAAAGGACCAAAATATGCGAATAATTTTTTTTAACTCCAATCATAACGCGATTCATATGTACGTAATCCAAAGTTCATACGCTCCATCAGTGACTAAAAGACTCAAGCTGTACAGATTCTTATAGTCACTAATTGATAAACTCTCTGATAAACTCAGAGGGTAACAATGTTACAGGTGATAATTCGAATACAGTTTATAGTATCGACTGCTTATGACTACAGTAGTACTGTATATTAAGTTATTGCCATCGACCCATTGAATTTTAGGTGTGGTACATAAAATAAATTCAAAGCTTATTTTAGCCAAAAGCATGAGTTAGAATATCCACTATGTACTGAACTCCAAGTTATAAATCACTTGTCTATTATTACTGTTCGATTGCAATCAGTAGAAGTCTGTACAATGATCTACTTGCACCCTTAAATGTCGTGATTTACCAGTACTAAAATGACAATTTTTACCACTAAAAACAAGATTAAAGTACAAATAATTTTTACTAACCCTTTTTTAATTAAAAGATGTAAATGAAGTGCACATTATTGTAATCACTTTTTATTACGTAACAGGAGCCATCGAGTATTTTCTAACTAAAGCTTAACTCTGTGGCAACATTTCACGACATTTTTGAAGTGGGTCTCTTAAGTATTTTTTAATACTCCTGGTTATTCCTAGAAATTATCCATGTGATTTATTTTCCTGGAACTTGTAGATCTCTAGACTCTGAGTCAATAACTGGTGCTCAGAATATTTGTGTTCATATGAAAATCTTAGGCAGCCATTTCAGAATTTTCAGAAAACCTATTATTTGTATCATAGTGATGTTTTTAGTCATTATTTTCTAAGATGTGCATTTCCTCGTACTTGATAGCAAGTGATTAATTATCAGCTTCATTATTCTCATCCCTAATTTATGCATGAGGAGTACTTATCCACTATTTTGTAGATATTATTAGTTTAGATCTTTTCACATTAAAAGGCTCTTCAGTGCAATGCCTTATGATTAAATGTTAACTTATTTTCTTTTATGTTGTTTATGCAAGTGTGCTCTCACAAATCAATGCAAATCTTTGTAATATATGCCAGGGATATAATTTAATGATCCCTGGTAATCTAATATCTTTTAAAATCAATTGTGACTCAAATGTTCTCTTGTCAGTGCAAAAAATTAATAATGTATGATTGTTAAATAGCCCCTACGTCATTGTAAAGAAGGGATTCGATCAGACCTTGACAAGATAACCCTACTGAATAATTTTACCTGGTGCTGCCTTTTGCCAGTCAATCATCGCATGGTTAAAGGAGTTGCATTGATATTTGATGAGGCATACGGATCCTGGATAAGATGCTCAAATTTCCACCTTGTTCTCAAGCCTTCGGGAGGGAGTCATCCCCCCTGCTCACTGCAAATTGCAAAGGATTCATACTGCAAAAGATTTACGCTGCAAATTAAATATTTACCATATTCCACTTGCTGTATTAAAACTGCTCACTGAGGATACAACCCACTGCTACCATATCGCAACAACTCACTGCTGAGTAAATGCACACCGTTTCTTCACCAGCAAATCGCTACAAGAAACTGACGTGTGTACTGCCATCACTGCAGTATAAAACTCACTATGTGATATGCCATATTTACACACTGCAAGTGATATGCTGGTTGTATTTGACACTCTCTCGCCCTCACTCTCTATATAAATTCACTGCCTACATACTAATTATTACACACGACATGTAGCATGAACGGTATCACTCAATGTACCATTCATATCTCTGTAATAGCACGTTAAAATATAAGTTAGCAATTATCTCAGTAAAATATAAGTTAGCAATTATCTCATTAAATATAAGTTAGCATTTATCTAATTAAGTATAAGTTAGCATTTAACTCATTAATCTCACTAAAGATTGTCGTAAAAATTATTACAGAATTTTAGCCTTATTTTTAGTCTCTTTGGCAAGGTTAGTGACAACCCATGGATATATTTTATTTATATTAAATTATCAAATCTGAGCGTTCCAAAAAAAAGGACTATTAGGCTGGCAACATTCGTGGATCCTACCCCGTTTCCGGTCTGCATTACTTTATATACCTGATCCCACGCCACTGATTTTGTTGCTATCTTGAATCCGTTTTGTGCGTAGTGGAGGTGAGCATACTATGTCCTAAGTATTTTAGTCTTGTCTTAATTTTTGTGTTTAACTTGCTAGTGTATCTGTGTTCTTTGGTGATGTTTAGATTTTCAAGTGTTTGTTTCTGCACCGTGAATTATTAGAGCAAAGTCAAGTGTTGGGAATTGTTTCTATTGGACAACTGTGACAAATCAGTGACTATGCTATAGTAAGTGACTCAATATTTTTCTACTATTCTCAGAGGACCTCATATGAACAGGTCAATCCTAAAGACAGTTATAAGTCTAGCTTGCAATTTCCTCAGGTGTAGATTTTCATAAAATCATATTCCTTTAAATATACAGCTATAGCATTTATCCCTAATTTTGTCACCTTAAGAATTATTTTATTTCCTTTATATGTGGTGAAATCCTGCATCATTACAGACCTAAAAAGCTACTTCTTTGAAGACCTTTAACTAAATTATTCTGTGGTCATTATTTAATTCAGATTTATGAATATTGAAAGGGTAAGAATGAACCTGTTTTATTTTATGTCAATTTTATTACTTTTATTTTATGTCAAATTTCCTGATTTATGTTACTAAAATTGGTTTCTAAAAAACCACAAGCAAACCCAAGACTTCTGTAGGGCCGCAAAAATATCGTGAATATTTTAGTATTAAATAATATTAAATTTAGTAATATTTTAGAGTTAATTTTTATACGTATTTCACGTCATTTGAAACTAGTATTTTAAAGTTAAAAATTCAATCGTAGTTCCAACTCCAAATTGTAACTCTCGTTTATAGAACACCATAGTCAACCACGAGCCTGTAGGCTAAGTGCCCGTCAGTTCCTTTCCCAACGTTACCCAGTGTACAGTAATTCTATTCGCGCTTTGTCTCTCTGACGGGTTTCAGTTTCGGTCAGGTTCAGTTCAGTTCAGTTCCAGTCTCAGTCTACGAATTTCTCAATTTCGGTCCTTGATCTCGGCTTTAACTTCTACTGATTTTGATCGTATCAAATAATAAATCTGCAAGCTACGAAGCCGATCGTATCACTTCCACACGAAGAACATCACCCACGAAATTATTACAACAGAAAATAACACGTTCCCTAAACTCGTGACTCTAACGTGGTAACCCCAGAAATAGTTCGTTACCCCAAACTTCTGCCAAGGATACAAATTATTTCCGCGTCTATCAATAACTTATAAAATCAATTCAATAAACTCCTACCTCACTGTAAGAATGTTAAATTGAGAACTAGACTAAATGGTGAGTTGATTGCTAGTAATCCTGAACCAGTACTGCCTTCTGCACTTTACCCTGGCATATTTTGAGAATTGTCAATGGGACTTGTGATGTGGTTATGATCCGTGTATATGTGCTCATCACTTCACCATTACGTGCAGAATTTGGGGGACCGTCTGCCACCCACACTTGGAACTCACTGAGACCACTCAACTGTGAACCCACTTACTTACCTACCTACTACACTTACTAGACTTATTGCACTTGTATACTTATACGCCACATACTGCACCTACTGTACTGGCCGTGCTGGTGCAACATTTCAAGCCACAGTGGCTATAGCTCTGGACTGGTCTTCACCCCTGAAGCTGGACTGGCCTAACCATCATCTGGAAGCTCTGGACTGGCTAAATCATCCCAAGAAGATTCCAAGCTATTTCTCAGGCCAACTTCTTGAATACCAAGCTGAGTACCTGTGATGAGTTCTTCTATTCTCCTTGAGTAAGGTCACACGGGCAGTTACATTAGGTTTTGTTAAAGTTGGTTGCTTAAAATTTCCCAAGCACAACCAAACTTTACAGACATCCTGCATTCAAGCTAACTACTCATTGTACTCGTGGAGTACACCAATTGCTGTCACTGAAGTTTTGGGCTAGGCCTGACCCGGACCGTGCCATCCTTACCTCCGAGAAGCTTCAGACGGGCTCAACGGTGCTCAAGATCGTCTAAATCATTTCACGTGCCGCCCTACTGAAATAAAGCTTAGTCACATTCAGGAGTCCTCTCATTTCCCTCATTCAGGTCACACAGGCAAATAAAAATAAAATCAGAGAAAAACAATACTGTGAAGTTTTGTAGCTGAAAATCCCACCTACCATACCATAACTGTACAAGTCATTTCCTTGGACTTGCAAATTTTATTGTCCTGGTAAATGAAATATATGCTCTTTCAACATTAACATAGACTATTAAACTTTTTCGAGTATATTAGCCATACTGGAATTAATGCTAGGAAAAATTGTAAAACATTCCAGTCTTTTCAGGTTACGATTTCCTCTTCAAACAGTTGGCACCGTAACTTCTAAGTAGTGATAGTAAAATTACTTTCCTAAATATAGAAGATACAAAATCATCAAAATCTTAATATCAAGTAAAATCATGAAATAAAATGTTGGCATTTTGAAACTGAATGAAAATTAATTAAACCAAGATATCCCTAAAGAGTTCCGTAAACTGTAATTGGACTTAGGGTAATCATTCTCTTTCAGGGAAGCATACAACTGGGTTTAGTGCACATCATTTAGTTTCAAGGTCATATGTGTTGCCATGTACAAGAATTTAGTAATAAGCTTCAAAGTAATTTAAAAAAATAAATGAATCAAGCTTATTTTTTATTGTTATCATTTTATTTACATTCATAAGGAGACATGAATATTAAAAGTGTTATGTAAATGAAGGGATGGTATATTAAGTTGCTAAGTCGATTTCTGTGAGCAACCATGATTGCAGTAGAATACCTACATTTATGTACTCTAAATTCATAAAATAATAGTCTTAATTCAGCTTTTTGAATATTAATTTGCTTGAATATGTACTTTTCTCTGCAGCCACTGACGTGTGGAAACGAAGCGACTCAGCATTGTTTAAATTTACGGAAAATATGATATGGTTTAATTTCTTGATAGATTCAAAACTTATGACGATGCCACCAGTAACTGTTCTCGTTCTTGGGAATTAAACTTGGCACAGAAGCTTGCAGGGTGGCTAAATGAGATCCATGAAAAGTCGAAACAGAACTAAAATAATTTTTAAATTAATGGTCTCGAACTAGTTCGCTTCTATCACATTCTGTAACTGCTTTATTAAATGAAAGAGGTTTAAGTTGGTTAGTATACTTAGCACTGAACATTTCCCTGAAATTTATAAAGAATACAATTTTTTGCACTTTTGCTGATGAAATGCCATCAAGCGAGTTCGAAAATGTGTTTTCTTCTATTACCCACCATTGAAGATTTTCAAAATTTATATAAGTTGGAAAATTCTTGTACGTTAAGCTTAAACTTTGAGTGAGCTAAGCCTAAAACTTAGTTCACTCCTGAATATAGACCAGCATTTATATTATTTATTTCAATCTTCAGATTTAGTGCGCATGATCACCGAAATGAATATGTATAAGAATATTTGTCTCAAAAATTCTAGATACCTCTTGCATTATTATCTTCAAGCCACCGTGGTCGCAGCCACCGTGGTCGAGTGGTCTGCGGCCTGTGTTAGGTATCAGGTCTCTGTTTCGGGCAGAAAGACCGCGGGTTCGAAACCCGGCCATGAATACGAGCTGTTTCTCGTTTCGCGCCGTGAGCTCGCACTTATCGGTAAGCCCTCAACTCCCCACCCATGGACACATCCCAGGATCGTCGCATGGAGCTCACCATCATCCTTACTCTAAGAATGTTAACCTTAAAAATTTGAAAAACCAATGTACTAATGTCTATGTACTGTGTACTTGATTGGAAATAAAGTTGTTTGTTTGTTTGTTTGTTTGTTTCAAATATTGTTTAATCACACTTCTAATAAGTACCACGGAGGGATAGTTCAAAGTTTTTTTATATGTGTTACCATAATAAAAATATTTAGGGAAAATTCCCTAAAATACTATTCCGAGAGATTTTGATGTACAATGTTACTAATGATTGGTCTCATATGACTATATTTAATTAACATGTTTTTTATTAGGGTACTGATATAGAAATTGATTGGAATAAATTACTTATAAATTGTACTATATATGCAGCTACCTACTAGTTGCATGTTCATGCTACTGTGAGTTAAACATATATAACTTTAATATATTGACATTAGAAACAGTTTTCACATCATGATAGGGATTTGAGTAAGGCATACAATCTAATTTGACGCACTGATGCAAAAAAAGTCAAAGTACGCGGGGGTTGCATTACGTCATTGTTCAGTTTCAAGATGGCGGGCGGATTTGTTGACACTGGGTGAAGCAGTCATGAGATTATTTGCTTGATTTTGTTGGCAAGTTGTTGCCTAGGTTAAGAAGTAAGTGATGCGGGTGTAGCAAAAAGCTGTTCATGAGTTTTGTAGTCATTCAGGTCTTATCATTTTGGCACTTTGAATGTTAATTAGGGGCGGATAATTTATGGCACTGTGTTGAGTGCAGTGTGGGCAACTCCCTTGCCTGGAATTGTCAGCTTAATAAGAGGATACGACCTCGATCTTCTGTTTCTGAGGTCATAATGTTTCATAGATACAAGTATCATGCTTAGTCTTGTGTTGTTACGGTTGAAGTTTAGCACTAAACCTTGTTTTGAGACTGGTTTCTCCTACGACTTATCATATAGTCAGTTATTATTGGAAGTTATATCGTGTGACCTTGAAAGTTTTTCTCTGTGTGAAAAGTGAAGAATTAAAATGATTATTCTGATGGATCTTGTATGAACAGTTTTTTTAAATTGAGTAATGCCAAATTTATGAAGACATCATTATACTTGCTAATCAATTAGTTGAAATTTCACCATCAGAGAAGTAATGGTGATTGTTCCTTGCCTTGGCAATTTCAATTTTGTCCTTTGAGTCATGATTTACAAAGACATTTAAGTTATAACATTTGTGAAGCATTATTGGACTAAAATTTGGAGAGAAGAAATTGAATTGTTTGCTGTATGCTGATGACATTGTTGTGGTTAGTGAATCAGAGCAGGAACTGCAAAGGATGTTGGAGATTGTGGATGGATACAGTAGAGATTTCAAGGTGAAATTTGGAGGAGATAAACTAAAGTCATAGTTATAAATGGTGATGAGATTGACAGAGATAGAAAGTGGAATGTTGGAGAAGTTAAGATAGGCAGGACTAAGGAATATAAGTACCAATGATGTATGTTGAGTGAAGAAGAATGTGCAAGAGCAAAAGGGAAGAAAGTAGTAAAAGCTATGTATTGGTGGGAAAAAAAAGCAGTGTGGCTAAATATAGAGCAAATAAGCATGAATGTGTCAGAGGAATTTAGAAGTATGTTGCACTACCTAGCATAATGTTTGGCATGAATGTTATTGCATGGAATGGAGAAGACCTAGAAAAGTTAGAGATGCTACAGAAAAGGGTAGGGCATTTGGCATTAGGCGCCCCAAAATGAACGGCTGTAGAAGCTATTAGAGGGGATCTAGGGTGGAGTCTGTTTTCTGAAAGAATGGTAAAGGCTGTGTTGAATTATAAGGTGAGGATTGAGTGAATGGAGAATAAAAAGGCAGGTTAAACAAATCTTTGAATGGAATTGGAATGAAAGTCTTTGGGAGAAAATTTGCTGGGGGCATGCAAGAAAACTGAAGATTCAGAATACTGTCGGTGTTAGAATTGAAAGACCTATGGACAATTGGTTTTTGAGAAGTCATGGAGGTAAAGGACTGGAGTGTGATTACAATAAGAAGAAATTGAATAACTAACAAAAGAGTATGATATAAACAAATGAAAGCATAATATGAATGGGAAAACTACTTCAGTTTGGTATGCCAGTAAGAATGTACCAAGGTTTGAAATGTTTTATGATGGAAATTTTGGCAGCCAACTTTCATTTACCATCATATTTAAGGCATTAAGTGTGAATAGGCATACCTGCAGGTGGAATGAGGGGAATACAAGGTTATGTCTGCATTGTAACTGAGGAGTAGAGGAAACAGTTGAACATCTAGTCTTAGAATGTAGTGAATATGAACATGAGCAAGAGAGCCTGATGGATGTGGTCCATGAGCAGTATGGAGAGAACCAGTGGAATGCCAGGTGTTTTGAAAGGAACTCTGGTATGATTTATCTTATGGGACTGGATGAGGAATGTAACATGACTGTTGTGGATGAAATGAAATATTTCTTGGTGCATGCATGGAATAAGCAATATTGATGTTGAATATTCAGTTTCTGTGTATTAGAAGGTTTTGAAGGCCATTGCAAAGGCCCCAGCCAAACGCTGGCCCTCAAATCTAAGTCTATTAGTAGTGCAGCAAGGAACTAGTTGTGTTAGTAGGATTAGTTATCTTGCTAGGGACTAGTCATGTTGCCAGGGACCTGTCATGAAAGCAAAAGACCTCAGTCTTGAGAGTCAATACAGTGATATCTCCTGCTTTGATTTTGTTTCCATGAAGTACTCTGTAGCAGATAAGCATCTTAGCAAAGTTTCTAAAAATAAGATAACTTCATAAATAGTTTGAGATCTTTAAATAATTCTGCTAAACCAATTGAGTATCTATAATACAATGGAAAGTATTAAGATTAAAACCCTTGACTTGGGGTAAGCCAGGGTGGCAAGGTAGTCTAGTCCATGGTTGGCAAGGTAGTCTAGTCCATGGTTGGCAAGGTAGTCTAGTCCATGTTTGGCAAGGTGGTCTAGTCCATGGTTGGCAAAGTGATCTAGTTCATGGTTGGCAAAGTGATCTAGTTCATGGTTGGCAAGGTGGTCTAGTCCATGGTTGGCAAGGTGGTCTAGTCCATTGCTGGTGAAATAGTCAAACCTGATGCCTCTGTCTTAGTCATTTGCTCTATTGTAGGCTTTTTAAGATTATTGCTGGAGTAAATTTACTATGGATATTGAGTTGTAGAATGAGTCTATTCATACTAAATCATTGCTTGAATTGAACAGAAAAGAGTACAAAATGGCATTTAGTCCTGCTTAAATATTATTAACATTTTTCTCCTAATACTAGGGTGTTGCATGAATGATTTTTCCCAGTCATGAAATCTTGATCAATCAAACACGTACAAGTCAAAGTCAAATAGGCAAAAATTGTTTCAAGTAGTTTAGTTCAATAATCCTACTAACCATCATTACATCATTAGTTATTTTGGGACATGTTAAAAACTCAAAGTTGCTGATATTTTACTAAAGGCTTAACAAACTTTGTAAAGGAATTGCTTTCATGTTAGACTATAGACATTGAAACAAATAATAATTACACTCATTGTGCATTGTTTAGTTTTTTGCTTAAATGATGTTAGTTTTCCTGCAATCATCATGGAAATTTTTGTATAAGAAATTACTGAAATTTTTTGAATAGACATTCCCATTTGTGCCCAAGATAAAAACTCAACTACAGAAAAATAAATATCTATTACTAGATTCAGAATTTTTTCTAGTGCCTAACTAGTTTTTTCTTTTGCAGAATTAATTTGATGAGCTTCAAATGGTGGATGCTGCTCATGCAGGAGTGAGACGGTGTGACTGAAATCACCATCTAAGTATGGTGCTTATGGTGCTTCATGCTGCTGTCACTGCGGACAAGAATCAAAACCCCGCTTTTTGTTTATGGGTGTGATGACTTCCTGACCTTCCATGTTTGTGCCAAGATCCTTATTGGTCTGGGAAGGAGTTCAAGCTAAGGCATTAACAACACACTGGAGTGCAAAGTTATGGTAGTAAAGTGGTACAACAATCGCATCTTCTGATGGTTGCTGCAGTATGTTCCAGCGATTCCCTGACTCAACAATGCAGGACCCACATGTGGCCCAGGTAAGCTACAATATGCATTGGCATTTTTATTTTGCTCTCATTTGCTGTATCAATTTATTGATGAATTTCAAAATGAAGTGCACTTGGGTAATTATTTTGTTCAATTGTGAAGCACTGAGAGCTGCATAAAGTTTACCAAGTCTTATGTGACATAAATTTTCATTACAACAAGAAGCATCTAATGGTTTACTTGATTTTGTTCATCTGAGATGTAATCAGATCTGTAGAAGTGTAACTTGTAGCCTCAATTGAGACATGTTTACCATTGTGTCAGTCAGGTGTTTTATGTTGCTCCTAAGCTGCTGAAAATTTGGTTCTATTGAGTTATGAAAGTCCATAGCTTCAACCTCAGAAAAGTTGCCAGGACTTTGTGAGACCTTAGTTTGAACAATAATTGCTGTGTACCAATGACCTAATATTGATGGTTTCTTCATTAAGTATAGATATTGAGAAATACCAACCCTAAAGGCCATGAATGGGGCTGGTATCCCATAAAGATTAGACCATTACTTTTTCCATAACACAAGATTTTTTTGTAACCATGTCCAATTCATGATGGATTAAGTGGGTATTAGGTAAATTCTTTGATGTATGTCAAAAAAGCTTGGATTGTAGACAAATATTTGGCATTAGCACACATTAACATCTGTCTGAACCACAGATCTTGGGCATTTATTTCTATGGTGTGGAATTATCCTTTATTTTTCCTCTCATGAGGACAGAATTTGGTTGGTACAGAGTGATTCCCAGCCTCTCTTACTGAACTATGATTAGTGCTCTGTTGTTTCTAAAATCCTGAGTTTGCATGAGAACATCACATGATATGGTGTGAATCTGGTGGTTCTGGTGTGACCAATAAGGAATTACCATCTCCTGCTATGGGTCACTTCTTTCTATATGTATTAATGTTTTGAAATTTGGGCACATGTTTCTAATACATATGAATGTTCTTAAATAGGGACAGTTATTTCAAATACTTAATAATGTTCTTAAATTGGAGTAATGTTCTTAAATTGGGAAACTTGTTCTTGTAGACACTAATATTCTTAAATTAGGGAACTTTGTTTCCATAGACATTAATGTAATTAAATTGAGCAACTTATGAGTGTTGTTTGATATGAAAGATTTCTCTTTAGTTAAGCACTTCATTTAAGCTAACATAATAATGAATTTAATGACACAGCACAAGTCAAGAGTATCAAAGTGGAACAAAGTTATTGATCTTGTAGTGGCTCTTACACCAAAATACAAGATTCCACAATTTGTGGACTGTTTTTGAGTGGTAAGTTGATACCAATGAAATATCAAAACAGCAAGTTTTCAGATTTTCTTTGTATGTTGCTTTAAATTAAAAGAAACTAAATGGGTACCTGAAGGTCTTTCATCTTGTTTAGTCATTCTTTAAAGCCTTGAAGTTAGAGGAGATATTGTCTCATTATTTGTATTATCATGTTCAGGCTCAATTCAGTCTAAATTTAGCATTACTAATTTTGGATTATAATATACATAAGGATTTGAAGTTATGCCTAAAAATAAGTCCTATGAAGCTATTGGAATGAATGAAAATTTTTAGGTAAATCTTCTAAACAACTATATGTAAAATAAAACTTCATTAACTCCCTACTGATCTATTTTTGATTGATATTTGCTCTAGGTTGTGTTTATTTTGAGATGACGTTTGCATTGGTACTTATATGATGAGATAGGAATGAATATTCTGTCAGTGTGAACACAAAAAATAAAGGTCACCTAAAGTACCACATGGGCTTAAGACGGGAAACACTTTTTGGTCACATTTTCATAGTTTTTTTATTGAGGCGAGTGTCAAGATAATCCAAGCTGTAAATTATTTTACAAAAATAAGTTCATGTAAACACTCACTGGACTTAGTAGCTTAACTCTTTAATGACAACTTATTTCTCTGCTGAATAAAACATTGCATCAATTATCACTTATCTTTGCTCATTTTTTATTGAATTATGCCCAACATAGGAATGAAGTGAATCATTTCTAATGGATTTCATAGAGAATGCTGGTTTTTATAAGGTTAATCTTGGCTATGGCTTTATGATGAGAGTTTTTAGCTCTCCAGGTACACTCCACCTACTTTGCTTAGCACTTGTTGACATGAAGACTTCAATTCTCTTTCCTAGACATTCATTTCTTTCTCTGATACTGTAGCTGAGTTTACTGTACCACCACTTTGTTTCCTGAAATTGCATTCAACATGTACTTGCTACTCAATACATGCCTCGTTTGGTATATTACTTAGGGCAATATTTCTATGTTCATTCTATTACTCACTACAAATTGTTCTCAAATTTCATGCCTTCTTGATAGTGGCTAACATTCCTGTGCATTCTCACACTCCTGAGGTGTAAGCCACATACTTTTTGCTGCAAATAGTAAATTGATGCACCATAATATGCTAATTTTCTGAATCTGTTTTTCTAGAGGCACAATACTCTTACTTTAAGAATACTCCTTTTTTTAACTGTGCTTCTGGTCAGTGCTGTTAAGTTTGATGACATTAGAATTGTGAGGTCACTGGCTATTATTGCATAGCATCTTAATTAAAGGTGCTGCATAGCATGTCAATGTTTATTATTCATCTACTTCTTGATGTACTGATAGCAAGGACATTCATTCATGTATTTATTATATATTGGTAAATGTGTCATTTCTGTAAGTAATTATACTATAACATTTACAAAAAATTTGCTTTGCATGACAACTTTATTTAAATAGTTTTATTAAACTGCTGTACCTTCAAGTTAATATTCTTTCACCTAAGATATTACTAATTTTTGAGTTAATTTAAAATTTGTCTAGTGTTTAAGTTACGGAGAAGACAGGAAAGTCCATTTTACTTCCAGTTCTGGCCTCATGTAAGACGAAGCTGATATCACTGAAGGGGTGTTTTCATCAAGGTGTTTGAATCTGTCATAGCAGATTGTGTGCAAAGTTTTAGCAACTTTATTGTACTGGTATTTGAAAATGTATTGTTTAGTTTTCTGTATGAAAACAGTCAATGTGACGTTTTTCCTCAATCCCTAAGCCTCAGTTGAAGCTTCTATGAAACAGACCCTTTTGCTGTTGCTTTTTTTATCGTTTGTGGACCTGAGTGGTAATGGCTAGTGCAAAGTGCTCAAAATTTATAGCGGTTGTTGCTCTATTAATTCTATCACAATGATTGTGCCCCTCATCTTTGCATAGAAGTTGACTTGTGTGAGAGAAACTTCATCAAACATCTTGAATTTGGAAGGTAAGCTGAACTATACTTGTTTTGATATACTGTCTTAAGTGCCTCTGATGATAACAACCAAGGGTCTGTTTCAAGAAGCAATAAGACTGTTTTAAGTGGATGAGAACAAAATCTTCTTCAGCATTGTTTCATCTCTAAAGTTCTAATATAAATTGCTTCTTGAAGCAACAATTGGTGTTGAAAGATAACTTTACTTGAATTAAACTGTTCTATTCTTGTATGATTATTTTTTGACATATGAAGTTTCACACATAACATTAAAATTTGACTATGTACTATGAATATACTGTATTTCAATCTTTTTTCAGAAAGAAAAAGCTGCTCCGGCTTTATGCTCATCCAACGTGAGAAGCAACTTACCTGGTTCCAGTGGCTACAGCATTCCTACTTCTAGTCCTGTTGAGTCAACTGTTTCTGGAAATTGTGCTTCTGCTTCTCTGCCTTCTGTTGTGTCATACAGCAACCCACTCTTAGTTGATTCTGGAGTTGGACTTGGCAACTATTCATTAATATCTCCTGGTGCAAAGATTGTTCCTGAAGTATTACGTTCTCCAAGGATGTTTACCCTGACAGAAGCTAGTGCACAGCAGCAACAGTTTGACTATGGTGTTGCAACAACAGCTGATTGCGTTGGGACTCCATCACTGCAGCCACAAAATGTTTCCACCCACCTCAGGGATCTAACTGTGTCCTTGGCTGCTTCTACTTCTATTACTGGTGTCATTCCCCGTCAATATATTGCTCCTAATTTTGCCACAAGTTCTATGACTACTCAAGGATTGTCAACTGCTATACTGACTCCACACAATCCTACAACTGAAAGTAGCTTCAGAGAAGTCTCTCATGTTCAAACTTCTAATGCTTCCTTTTATTCTTCAAATGGTAAAGGACTTCCTTCAAATTTTTTCCCAGGTATGGATACTGAAACAAGTGTCCTTTCCAGAAATTTAACTTCTCCGGCGTTGGCGCATATGAATATTTGCAGAAAGGGTCCATCGTTTGCATCAGTAGTTGTTAATGATTGTGGCCAAACCAACATAGGCCTGCCTCAAGGACCGACAATGGATAAAGCTCATTGCCTCCGTCAAGATCAGTTTGAGGAAGGGATAGAAACTATTAGCAGAAGAGATACGTCTGTAATTCAGGAGCAAAAGCTGGAGAGAAATAATTCGGTGTCTAATTTTGTTCATTCCTTTGGAGCCAGTCATGCGTATTCTGTTTCTCAGAGCGATTCCCAGCTGCAACATTTGCCACCAGTTAGTAGACTTCCTGGAGCATTTGATGATGATGTTAATAAACACTTGAAATGCGGTGCTAATAAATCTTCCACTGTTAAGACTGTTTATTCTGAATTTGACGATTTACATCGCAGCAAGGAAATGTCACAAAGGACTGTAGCTCTGAATGATAGTAGCTTACATACAGGTGTCTGTGTGAGTAACAGTACTTCAATGAAAGGAGAATGTTCAGATTCTGACGAACACAGAATTAATTACTCTTATTCCTACGATACTGGAGATGCAAGTGGCTCTGCAAGGTGCAAGCTCAGCACCAGTGATGAAGAAATTCCGGGAGAGGTAGAAAATAAAAATTTTATCAGGTCTCTTCCCTACAATGTACAAGAGAATTTTCACAATAAAGTTTCCAAGGATAATCAAGTTACTACAAGCGACGATTTAAGAGCAGCTCCTGCAAGGCAGCATAAAATCTTCAAGTGTTACGATTGCAATCTTGTGTTCAAAAATAGTACGCAGTTGAAAAATCACAGCTGGCGACACACTGGACAGAAGCCTTATACCTGCACAATCTGTCATTCTACCTTCACACAACACTCTAATCTGAAGACCCATCAACGGATACACACAGGTGAACGACCTTTTGCTTGCCTTGATTGTGATGCAACTTTCACTCAAATTTCCAATTTGAGGACGCACCAGAAAATACACACTGGTGAGAAGCCATATCAGTGTGACGTATGTGAAACTAGATTCTCTCAGATGTCGAATTTGAAAAGTCATAAGCTAATTCACACTGGAGAAAGGCCTTATAAATGTAATGAATGTGGAGCAGATTTTGTACAGTCTTCTCACTTGAAAAATCACAAAAGAATACATACAGACGAAAGACCTTTTCCTTGTGATAAATGTGGAGCCAAATTTAGGCAACTGTCAAACCTCAAAACGCATGAAAAAACACATACTGGTGAAAAACCATTTATATGCGATATATGTGGTTCTGCTTTTGCACAAAAATCAAACCTTAAATCACACCGAGTGAAACTCCATCAAGTTCAGTACCCTAGTGGAGGTTATAATGCTGGACGTAAGAAGGTCCTTAATGCTTTAAAAAATTGTGTTTGTCCAGAATGTGGTGCCAAATTTTCTATGATGTCCAACCTCACAATTCACATGCGAATTCACACAGGGGAAAAGCCTTTTGCATGCTCAGAGTGTGGATCTGCTTTTGCACAAAAGTCCAATCTGAAATCTCATATGCTCACACACGGCTCTGAGCGCCCCCATCAGTGTTCTGAATGTCATTTAGCTTTTAAGCAAAAGAATAATTTGAAAGCCCACATGCAGAAAAAACATTCATATCTGTTTACAAGCTCCGATTCTTCTCATAGTGGTGATCAAGAAACAATGCTTACCAACTCCGCTGTGAAGAAAAAAAACGTTAATCCAAGTGTGAGCATTGGTGAGCCCATTGTCCAGATTCAAGAGTCTACAAGTACTCCTTTCAATTCGTCAGATGAAGCATGTGCAAGTGAGGAGGTTTTGGCTTCCTGCAGTGAGGAAAGTGAACAGTTTTGTAATTCACAAAAAAGTGAAACATCTAAATCTGCTATTCCTTCAACATCAGCTACCTTTTCAGAAAGTACAAAATCTCAAATTTCTGATGGCACATCTCAAGTTCTTGAAGAAACAAAGTACCAACCTTCTCGAGATGAGAGTCAATCTACCAATGACCACTTTTCCCAACAACCAATGAATCTAATGGAATTATCACATTCTGTTGAACTGCAACAGCATAACTGCGGTGTGTCCCTTGCAATGGAAACAACTGGACGTCAGCTCGATCTTCAAACCCAGCATTCAAACCTTTCTGATGCCTCTCAAGTAACATCATCTACATTGACTCAAAGAGAATCTACTTGTATGCAAACCAAAGCAGAACCCAACGAAACATCCAGTGGCTCAAGTGACAAGCAGAGTTTCTCACTGCAGGATCAGACAATTACCAATCAGAATAGCGTATTGCTGCCTCATTCAAATTTAATTAGCTCTTCTGCTAACACTGATAATGGCACTAGTAAATGTGAGACCTCCAGGGCATTTTCAGGTTATGCTCCTTTATGCTCTTCATCAACAGAATGTCAAGAATTAAGAACTAGCTTAGCCAGTAAGGTTACTGCTTCCTATTCTTATTCATAAAAGTTAAGGGAATTATCTTATGTTTAAGTTTCATGAGTAACCTTCTATGGTTAGCATTATATTTAAAAACATGCACTTATTGTGACATTTATATCTACTGGACATGAATTTTTAGACAATGTGTATGAATTTTTTTCGTATTTTTGGTGCTAAAGATCGACTAGATTTCATGCTGCGGACTTGTGGTTCATTATATATTATTTATTTTTCTGAATATTCTTCTAATGGGATAACTTAGTGGTTATAAATTCTACGTTTGATAAACAAAGATAATAATTAGGCTAGTACTAAGGACTACTATAAATAGAACGTGCACGGCTATATACTGGACTACGCTAGCGGAGGCCATTGCATTTTTAGTAACAACATTTTCTATTGGACAAATTGATCAAAAATTACTTCTTTCAAGTAAGAGAAGGGATGATAAAGTTTTACAGTGAATTTTACGTCGTTTAAAGCACTGTAATGCTTTGAAATACAAATTTTAGCCGGACTTAACATGCATTATTGTATGAGCTCAGTGGCCACTTAATAGAAAGCCGAGTTGCTGCAGTTTTAGACTTTACAAAATGGATTATAGTCAAACCTTTTCCAATGCAAACAACCAAACATATAAAAATTCACGCATATAAACAAACAGACATAGAAGCAAAACCCTACCGAACTGCAGCGATTAGTCAGCCAACCGGGCCTTCTTTGCAGAGGTCTGAAGAAGGACTGCATTCTTCTGCACAGAAGATCTTGGGCCAGTCAATGTCAGTTCCACTGAAGCTGGCCAGTGTCGACAAGATCTGCAATAGTTTTTTCTTGCAGCAGGCACGGTAACGGGCTTCCTTGATGAAACACAGTCCACATCTGACAAGATCAAAAGTGCATATATGTGGAGTTGTCAGGGAAAATGAAACAGTTGGGCGAATTTGTACTTCATCTACCAAGAGAAACACATTCTTTTGCTGCAGTGTCTGAACTTTGTCAAATGTTTCCCTTAGCAGCTGATCCTTGTCAATAGATGAAGTGATGTACTGCAGCTTACGTTTGCATGGCAGCACCAAAAAGTCTCTGAGCTGGTTATAATTACACTTTGGGTATGATTGAAGAGCAAAACAATCATTCATGGAAAACTGCTTCTGTGATAAAAGTTCCAACTGAGGTGTCAAAAATACCAACTTTTTCTCCTTCTCGGTGTCGACACAGGCTGATGTGTGAGCTTGAAGAAGAGTGACAACATTTTGGATCGTTTTGTCAAACGGGATGTTACAGTTCATTGCCAAGCGCACAGTTTCGTCGAACTGAGTATACGATCTCAAACCATTGTTGGGATGAAGTGTCTTAAACAGTGGTACACTAATGCCGTTCTTGAACGCACTGACCGTTAGTGGGGAACACAAAGTGGGCTTGTTTTCGACAATGACAGACATGCTGCACTCACTGAAGTTATCGGTCATGAACAAACACACAAACCTTTCTTTCGATCTTGAAATAATCAAGTTCTTGTACTGCTCCTGCAGGTTACGTTCAGGTTTGAAAGCATCAAATGATGTAATCTTACCCTTGTGAAGAAAATACCTCAGTTGTTGGTCTTCCACTTTCACCGGGCGAGGTGCAGGTTTTGGAGATGGCAGACATGAAGCAGGCACATTGAAGATACTGGGAGGGATTCCAGGACGCATAGAACCACCACGCAATTTGATCAAAGTTGGGTCAGCACCCCAGTGTATCTCACAAATGAAAAACTTGTCTGGATTAACAACAAAGTTTTCACGAGGTGGAAGAACATCAAGCCACTTCTGTGTCCCAGACTGCTCTTTCGGCAGGCGAAACACGCGGCGTCTGTTCTTATTGTAATTGCCCCGACAGTTCACAACCCCACTCATGTTCGGCGTTTTTAATTCATATAATTAGCAATAAACTTTGTAAACAAATAGTATCCATTTAGAAATGCAGCAATGTGCCTCGAAACAAACAACAATGTCCGATTTAAACCGAGCGACAGACTACGACAGTGTTCTCACTGTGACAGTTGGTGACTAACTGAAATCGGTGAACTGGCCTCCGCTAACGTAGTCCACTATATGACCGTGCACGTTCTATTTACAGTAGTCCTTGGCTAGTACCAAACTTGAAGTTTTTCAAGCAAATACGTGGAGTGTACATTCTTTTACAGGCAAGAAATTTCGCAATACTCCTGATGTGCTTCTGAATTAGGTGAATGTCGTTAATTTTGTATAACTAATTCTCAGTAGTTACATACTGTGGCTTTGGCTTGAAGCAACACTACGGAATGGGAGGGGAAATTGAGTCACTCTTTATACCCCAAACACTGAGGAGGGTTGCTGTATCAGTTCTCATTAGTAGCAATTGCTTGCTAGTTGTAGTATAAGCTGTCATGTTCGTTGATTGAACTTGTTATAGGCTTAGTAGTCATGCCATGTCTTCTGTTCTTATATTTGTTCTGTCTCATGAGGGAGGCCAACTTATTATGCAGCCAGTTTCTTGCATTAATGTTTTGTTGTTTCACCTCAGTTTGTTGTCTAAGTGACACTTTAATTGTCATTATGAGAGTCTTTGTTTTTCCAGCAGAGGCAATTGCGGCTAACCATTGTATGCTATTGTATCACTTGAACTAAATCTTAGCTTTACGGCAGTGAATACCTCAATTTAGCAGAAATGGTGGTTCAACTCTTCACATATGAATGTGGACAATAAATGGATATCTTTGCTCTGTGCCTTGCGACTCATTCTCGTTTCAGCTATGCAAGTGGGATCTGTTACAGTGTTGTAGTGAAAAGGATGTTTATTTTTTTGTTCAATCATAGAAATTGATATAGTTCGTAAAAAAACTCTTGGCTTGGGCTTTGGATGTTATTCCTTTTTTTCAATGTTGCAATTTTTTAGTTCCAAAATCTGTCCCTAATGCGGTTGAAGTACCTCTCAGAACAGCAAAATGGCCCTATGTCAAATATCCTGTTTCTTGTTTTTTTTTTAAATTCTCTACCAATCAAAGACCAGTCTCATTTACGTGCTTAAAATCTCTTTATGATTTGAAACAAAATTATGGAAAAATGAGCTCTTAAACTGCCTAGTTTGTGCTGCAATTTACTCTTGATGCTTTGGTTTGAGTTTTTCTTAAGCATGTTGAATTGTTAAGAACAGTTATGAAGGATGTATGTGGTAACACATTTGTAGCATCAAATTTGACTTTTTAAATACTGGCAATTCTATGTACATATTAGGTGTGTAGTTTGATCCTCAATTATAAATAATTTTCTATTGTGTAGATTTTAACTTAGTTTATTTAAAATTTATGTAATGTATAGATATTCCTTGGATTCTCTGGAGCTCGGTCTTCTTCTACACTTGTAGTCTCAGAATATGTACTAAGAATTAAAAACAGTAATTGGCAGGATTTTTGCATTGAAATATTTGGCATTGTTTTTTTAGAGAAAGATTATATTTTTTTGAATAAAGACCCACTAAATGCTGCGCTGAAAAACTTGCCTCACATGTCTTATGAAATTTTTCGCTATGTCGAGATTCACGATTCTTGGGCATCATTTTTTGAGGTGTACAGTTTGTGTGCTTTGATTCGAGTGATTTGGAAAATTATTTTCTATAATGTAAATGCAGTTAAGAAATTGATTAATATACATTACCGAGTCAGTTAAAAGTACATGTAGCATTCGTCGAAATTCAGCGAGACATATGGTTATATGATTTTAAATTTCATGCTAAATTGCAAGGAATTTGCAGTATAACTTAGAAGCTGGTACGTCAAAGCTGGTGTAGGCCAAGAGCTTGAGTGTATCTTATTATGGACATCTAATTAACTTCAGTAAAAGTCTCTTAATTAGAAATGTAGGAGAGAAATACCTACGAGGAATTATGTGTCCTAAATGAGGAGGTTTCCTGAAATGTCAGCTGCAGCTGCATTGGCCTCCTGGAGGTGATTGTGCAGCAGATTTTAAGGACTTTAGGTATCCTTCGCTCCTCTCCAAGGAGTGGAAATGTGCTGATAGTGTTTGTTCTCGTCAATGTTCCTTGCAGAAATAACACTTCTTATAACAATTCTGTTCAGTAACATTTCATTTAAAAAACCTTAATATAATAAAGATATAAGAAATGAAGCATGACTGGTTGTATTTGTGTTGTTTGAATTTTTGTAAAGAAATTGCCGTTAAATCTTCTCCCTTTTGTTGAAATTGACACATTCATATGCGCTAATTCCTGTTTGAGTGAACTAGTTTGGTGGGATTAATTAGTCCAGCGTATTTGTCCAACATTTTGAATCTCTGTGTAATTAAGTGGCATGAGGCTTGGTTTGTGCAGCTTATTATTCAAATTATACTAACGTTTCGAATTTAATCTGTATAGCTCTGCATTGATAATGAATCCCTCACGTGGCTTTGATAACGGATCCCTCCCGTGGCTTTGAATAATTGATCCCTCCCGTAGCTTTGATAATGGATCCTTCCCGTGGCTTGGCCGTCGGTTGGGTGTAGTTGAATGCTCCATAAGTTGTGCAGTTCACTGAGTGTGTGAGGGTCCTCAGCTTGCCAGCAGGCCTTTTTGTGCTTCTATTTACTCAATTTTTGGTGGTTGTTGCTGAATGATTACTTTTATTTTTCCCGAGCTGGGCATTAAGTGCATGATATGTATAAAAATAAATCTCTCAGATTTGTATTAAGTACTTTGGATGTGGTTTAATACATCTGCAAATACTTGAAATGTTAAATAAAAGGAAACATCTCCGAAAAATGACTTTTTTCTTCTGTACAAAGTACTGTACAGAACCGTCTTATGTAAAATATGTTGGCTAAAGACCCTGAGAAGTAATGCTACAGCAAATGTGCTTCTTTTTCCATGTTACACTGGGCCTAATATAATATGAAGTTTTGTCGCTTCTTCTGTATGGTTTTCCTTGAATCATTGCTCATAATCTACACAGTTGTCATCACTCTCCATCTCATCGATATTGATTGCTAGAATACACTTCGGAAATTAGACCTAAGCTTCAAATTTTAGTGTAGATTTATCTATGATCATTCTTAGCTGTCAACTATTCCATTGCATCGATATTGAATGTTCTCAGTATTATGATTGAATATTGAATGTTCTCAAGGTAACAGCGTTTACAATTTAATCCTGAGAAACCTAGATTAATCCATTGCTGGTTATCACACTAAAACCAACACCTTGAATCGCACAAACGGTATTGACTCTCTCTATACACGTGCATGGCATCAAACATGGAGTAGAAGGTGCACATGAAACAGCTAACTTGTCATTATACACGGTTTACAAAGAACGTAATTAATGGTGTGGTATTCACCTATGTGGCATTGACACCCTACTTACGTGGGTCACCTCTTGCCAATTCTCTGCTTATTCTTCACACTTGATTTATTTTCCAGATCTCAGGTTTGGCATATGATACTCCCGTACACAACTAATTTATATACGTATTAAAGAATCTTTTAAATTGTCGCACCTACTTTAAGAAATGAAATGCCCTATCATTCATCTTCAACCTACGACCGGCCGGTCATGAAACCCCTTTCCCTGATGGCTCATGCAACGCAACTACCAACATGTTAATTAAATGTGATTAATGAAAACTGTCTCTAACCCTCCCACTAACACTCGGTAAATTGACCTCAAGTATGGCCTTTCAAAATGACTAACCTTAATGCCATTGGATTGCGCTGAGATTTTAGAGTCGCTTCAATTGATTGTTGATTAATTAGTACAAGCACAATCCTCACACGGAGTTATCCTGTGGGTTTCCTCTTCCACTCAGTGTTCTCAGAACTCTAACTCCTAGTTCTACAAGATCATACGTGGTTGAGAAGATGACTCACGAGAAGACCCACCACCCTTCTTCGATCAGTTGTCGAGAATTACCGATTTGTTTTTTCGATATTTATCAGTTGATTATTTCCCTGGCTCAGAAGCTCTTGGTGCTTTTTGCTTCTTCAAGGCAGCAATATTATGGTTCCTGAGCTGCATTTGGTGCATGACCTCATCTGTGTGCCTTTAAAAATCCGTACATGTCAGTGATATCAGAAATTAATTCCAGAAGCGCGAGACTTTTTATGAGAACAGTTGACTTTTCTGTGGGGGTGTTTGTGGATTTAGTTACATATTTTAGTGAATATTATTGTAAAATTTTAACTTTTTTCTCTCTTGTAATGAAGGCCTGTATTCTGTGTGACAGACTTCTGCACAAGTGTCCTTCATATTTCAGCTGTCTGCTGCATTTTGTTTCTTTTTCATTTAAGTGCTCCCTGTAATTACTATTCCGAGATTTAAGTGGTTATGGTTATCTAGACCTATTTATAATATATTATCAAAAATATTTTGCTGTTCTTGTACAGTATCAGACATCATCACTAAATTTTTTACTCAGTAAAAACCCATCTAATTTAAAGTACTTTTTGAAGTTATTAATAATCTCATAATATTTCTATATAATCAAAGTTTTAACTTGCATCACTAAGTTAGCTCTACATTGTTGATATGCATACTTGAAATTCTACTTCTCAATATGTGACTGTGTTGTTCATGTTTCAATTAATTCTCAAACTAATTAGATTCTTTTCTTAGACCTGTATTCTTTAAATTTATCTGATGGGTGCAGCTCAATTAGTGTGTAAATTAGTGGCTCATAAATTATCCATGTATTCATAATAAAATTGTGACTGAAATGCACTTCATTTTGAACAAATTATAAATACTGAAATTAGGACATTCATTGTTTGTACCTATTTTCCATCACATTGGATTTCAAACAAATTCTCATCCATCCTGCCATTTATGATCTAAAAGTGTTCATGTATCTGTTCATGTCTTAATTTTTCTCATTAATATATTTTTTCATTTATTAAGCAAATATTTGATTACTACACTCCTCTCCAAAGTTAATGTAAAAAGTAGTAATGCAATTTATAATTCTGGAATAATACTAATATTTGTAGTCCAAAAGTAATGCATCAAGTTTGTGAGCCTAAGTTCTCTTGAGAATACATATTTGGTAACCCAGAATTATTTAAACTCAGTATTTTCAGTCACCAAGGCTTAAATGAATTAAGATACTGTGTTTAACCACAAAATTTTGATTGTCAATACTATATTAAACACTGCAATTGTATTTAAATTTTGGCCAGCATTGATTTTTTGTTTTATGTTGTCATTAAGTTGATAAATTCATTTAATAATTATCATATAGCTTTGCAGGTGCAGGACTCATTAAGTTAAGTCTAGCCTGTCTTTGGATCTTTAAATATTTTCTGGGGTACGTTTGTGTACACCTTGTGTGAGGCAGTCAATTTTGTGAAGCTGATGTCAGGTGTCTTAAGTAGGACATGGGAGCAATTAAGAGGTATTGCTGGCAAGGTGTATGGCGTGAGCCTTTTGGCAAACAAAAATATTAAAGAGTAGTGAACAGGAGTGAAAATGTAAGTTCAGTAGGAGAAAAAAGATTTGAAAGAAATGAGTGGTAATGAAAGAAAGAACATTTAATGAATATTGAAGTAAAATATGGAAAATAAAAATAAAAGTGTTGCAAAGCAATTAGTGAATTTTAGTTGGGGTAAATGTGATTAAGAAAATTTGAAAGATTACTGGGTAGGGTTCTGAAGTAAAGGGAATTGTGACTTGGGGATTATGTCAGAGGTGAGGCAATGCTAGGGGAGGGGCTAAATATATTGAATGGTTGTTGCATGTAAGGGATTATCAAGAGATTGTATTAGTAGTAAAAGTCTAGGAAGTGCCAAAATTGAGTGATTTAACCATATGAGCAAGAACTAGAGATAAAGTGTAGGTGTTAGTAATAAACATTATGGTTAAGATCGCAACTTGGTTGGATAGTTTCTGTTGTTTGAAACATGGAGTGTGTGTTTGAGTGGATGTACAGACTGGCATTAATGTCTTTTTACATTAGGTAATACCTTGATGTATGTACTGTAGTACTTTCTGTGAAATCTTCAGTTTTTGTACTGGTTGATTTTTGTGCTTATATGGTTTCCCCATATAAGGGGGAAAGGTGCTGAGTATGATAGTTTGTTCTGTACTGTTCATTGAATGCCGATACATCAAATTAGAGCACAAGAATAAAGTAATAGTAGCCATAGTTTTGTAGCTCTAGGTGATACAGAGAGTGTTTGTATTTTGTATTTGCACAAGTACAGCTAAAAACTTCCATGAAGTATTTCACAAAAAAGTTATACATATTAGGCTGTCATGACTCATGGGGAAAGTGTCTGATAGAGTTGAGGTACTACATGTCAGTTACTGAACATTTATTTAGTATGAGGGTTGTTAAGTGAATAGTTAATATGGAATAAGTACAGCTTGGGTCAGTTGAAAAGAGGTGAGTTTTTTGTTTCTCAGTGCAAGTGGTGTTGACATAATTGTCTCTGTTACTGTGACTGTTGAATGATCTGTGAGAAATTTGCATTTCTGAGTTATTGGAAACGTTCTTAAATTTATTAGCCTAGATTTTTTTATTTCAGATGCTGAGTCAAATACTGTAATACTCTTGGCAGATGATAGTGCATCAGAAGCTCATACATGAGGAAAATAAGAAAGATGACTGTACCCCAGGTGTATTATTATTATTTGTAAGGGAATTGGGATTTTTCTCTAGTGTCATATTTCTCAATACAGTATCTGTTTCATCCGTTAGGTCAATTATCATTAGTGTACATAGATGACAATTTCTTTCATAGTTTTCATTCTTCTGTGCAGTGCTTATTGTCTTGGATTTCTGCCAATGGTGACTGAGCTACAGTCTTTTAACTGATACTGGTTATTTATGTGTATTATTGTATTCGTTTGTTCATTGAAATAAAGTAAGCTGTAATTTTCTTTTTTCTTTCCCTTCTATTTTCATTATGAGTTCACCAATTGGCAAATAATACTGTAAATCAATGGCTGCTTAGTAGGGTGGGTGTACAAAGCTACTAAATAAACATTTGACAAAAACCTTAATCATTGAAAACAAAACAAAAAATATTCCAGTAGGATTGCACACATATTTAGACAATTAAGAAATTTTCAATTACATGAAATTGGTCATAATGGCGAGGCAATCTGTTAATTTTAATTTTAAATCAGGAAGGTAGCTGTTGCATGAGAGATGCATATTGCTTGGAAATTAAGATGCTTCTCAGCTCACACATTTCTGAGATCTAATAGATTATGCATGCCATTAAGTCCTTGCATTTCTGTGCAAAAGCCTCAGTTCAGCTAATTGTTTTCATCCTTCCATATGAGTTGCTTGTGTGCAGGCTGGCCTCAACCCTGGGCACAACTACACAACTTGAAGCTCTAAATTTGTGATCATCATACACAACTTCATATGATATTTATCATGCAAAACTTCATATGAGCTGCTCATTGTTTAAAGATGAATAGAACTTGAAAACGTTTCATTGAAAAGTACTGCCATGTTTGTTTTTGTGTGGTGTACTTTTTTCTCATGGGAGGAGAGGGGAAGTTTACCTCAGTCTGCTTTGCAGAAATTGCCAGTTGATAAGAATGTGTACTAAAGCAAGCAGAGAAAAGCATATACTGTACATATATTTTGCAATTTATAGGTGCTGGAGTCTGAAGAAAATTCATTAAGTGTAACAGACAAAATCGATACTCCAAAGTCATAACAAGGACAGGAGAGATGTAAATGATGTGTATCAGTGATGGGGCACAAAGCACCAGTGATTGCTACATCTGAAGGTGTGCAAATAAAATATGCAGACAGTTACATCTTTTTGTTGCCATTTATGCCATAAATCTAATAGTTATGCCTCTTTGTCAGAATGTATGTCATGAATCTAATGATGTCTGGTTGTAGGCATTTATAATATGCCATGAATTTTATGATGATGCATCTTTGTTGCCATTTATGCCATGAATCTAATGGGGAAGTCTCTTTGTTGGAATTTATGCCATGAATATAATGATGGTACCTCTTTGTTGGAATTAAGAGTCTAAATTTGATAGTGATACTTTATTTTTCAAATTTATGCTCTACATAAATTATGAATTGCCTCTTGTAGTAGGATTCACAGCTTCACCTGGGAGGGCATGTAAATTGCATGTATGTAAATCCTCTCTTTGTCTCTCAAGTTGAAATCATCATCATCATCTCGACATATTAAATTGAAAGTGAGTGTACTAACATTGTATTCCTTCTATATTTTTGTATTATTACTCTGAAAATTTTGTTTTAGTATAAATGAATCATTTTATTGATTGCTGTTGACAGTTTGAGTTCAGGTTAATAGGTTTTGGATGAATTATAACTTTGTATTTCTACATGCTTACTCATATTTTGTTCAAAAAATAAATTGATACATAGTCCAAAAAATCAAATTAATTTTGCAGCATTGGTACATGAGTGATGGTACCTTTTAGGAACAACAGTAATAAGACCATGAAAAGCAAAGAATTTCGAGATAATTTTAGATTATAAATAATTCAAGTTGATCATAGTGTTTCTGTCATTTTATTGATGATTATTACACACTGGACTTATAATTCATTAAATGTAATTTTAAGACTGGTGCATTATAAGGAGTATTAAGCAAAAATAGTAGAACTTTTCTTCCTTCCAGAGAGAAGGAATTGGTAATAATTCAAAATGTAATTCCGATTATGTTGATACACAAGATATGATGTTACATTAGATTTTAAGATCCAAAGGGATCCATTTTGAATGAATCCCTTCAATTTAACATTTTCAGTCCTGAAAGACTTAACAAAAACTGCTTAAAAGCAATGGCTGCACAATTCAGGAAATGCTGCAGTGAATTTTTCCACTTTACTAAATCTTGCAATGTGGTGACGTTCTGTGGCCACTCTGATCTCTAGATTTAAATCATCGCTGTTGCTATTTACAGGGGAAGCTTTACATTATGATGTACGATGCTTTGGAGCAATTGAAGGAAATCAACACTTTAATTTAAAGGTACTGAGTAAAATAATGAACTGCTTCATTCCATTAAAAGAGCACATATTTGTTAAAGCAAAATGGAAGTCACCTAAATAATCTTGTATTTCAAGTTTCAAAAGTAAAGTAAATTTTCGTCCATTTTCTATCATATTTCATTGTCTCAACATCTGTATCTTGTAATAATTTATAGGTTGTTTGTGTCTTACAAAGCCACATTGAAAAAATGTACTTTTTTGGAATATTGTGTAACTTTCAAACTATTGAAGCTGAAATATTGAAATAAATTTCATTGCAAAGAACAAGATAAGTTTTTATTTTATTCCATTTTTAAAATTTGAAATGACCATCACCAGTCTTAATACAGTTATATAATTTCCAAAATTTCTTAATACTTGATGCAAAATGTTCATGAAAAGGATGCAATGACTTCTAAAATCATGTTTTTCAGTTCAGCAAGATTTGATGGCACAGCTCAAAATATTTGTATTTCATGAAACTATGCTGAACTGAAAGAAACGTGGTGTGTGTGTGGACTTAAATTCGATTTTTACTGTTTTTCTCCTTAAAATTGATCACATGAGTAAAAAACAATAACAGAGCTATGGGCAATATATGTGACTGGATTACCCCTCTCATTTCATACTAAAATTCTTCATCTTGACCCATAGAGTTAACAGACAGTACAAAATTAAGTTTATTGGAACTGCATTAGTAGATTATGTTTCCCCGACATCTGTCCCAGCATAGGTTTAACTCAAAAACATCAGTAACGGGAAATTTGTGGCTGTGTAGAATACTGATGTCGAACTTGTTCGTGCAGGTATCCGTGGGTGGGGCTGCTGCTGTGGCAGTGCAGCTGTATAAGACGCTGCCTCAGCACAGCAATGAGTTTGAGCGCTGTGATCATGCAGAGAGGTTGGAGGGCAGCGATGTCGCGCTCACATCTACGCCAGCACCTCCTCTGTGCTCCCCTCACCCTCGCCTGCTGAGCCCCAGCAGCACCGGCTATGGCAGTGCACACAGAGAAATGGCCCCGCTGCCGCACTGTTCTCCATTTAATGGAGCAGCAGAGGGTCCTGCTGCCACCTACTTCACTCCTCAAGGCATGCCTTTACCTAAAGGGTCAAAGCTCGGACCTGACCTCTACACCAAAGACTCTGGTGAAGAAGAGGTTTATGGTGACCATGGTGGCTCTACTTCAAGGCTTTCAGTGACACCAGAAAGTCGGGGAGGTAATTACCAAACTGCATCACTGGACGAGCACCTCAGAAGTCACGCCCCTGATGCGTTTGGGTCTCACTTGAGAGGAAGTGACCGTGTCAGTGACAGACGGTCGACTGTGGTGGAGCACCAGGGGCAGGAAAGCCTTGATGAGCTCAGGGTCACTATGGACACTCCACTTGGAGAGAACGTTAGCATGCACTTCAAGCCCATGGTGGGTGCTTCAGATCCAGGCAGCCATAATTCTTTAAAAACCTCAAATGTACTCTCTAATTCTGTTGAGTTTAAATTAAATGAAACCGTTTTGACTACTGACGCGGAAAGCGTACCTCACAATGGCCGCAGTTACACCGCTGACTCAGAGCAGAAGTATGACGATCGCAATTTGCCACATTTGGACGAAAGCTTCAGCAGTTCACAGAGTGAGACTCCTGTGAGCAGCAAGAGTTGGCAGAGAATGTCTCCCTCATTTCGCTTGAGAGAAGACATGAATATTTCTGAGTCCAAGGAGGACGTGGTATACACTCGGCACCTGGAGGCGCCGAGCGAGAGCTTGCAAGCCCATGCTCTGCGCTTCTCTCACGACACACACTCACGGACGAACATTGATGCACAGCGCATGGTGCAGGAGAGTTTGCGTGCTTACTTCCCCAGTGTGGGGCAGCCTTCCCTTGAAATCTATCGTAGCACCAGCAGCAGCAATGGTAACGCGCATGTGTCATCTATAATTGAGTATGGAAGTTCCCGTGGTGGATCACAGGATGACCGTGATTCTAGTTTCCATAGCGACTATAGAGAAAAGAAAACTGGATTTTCATTGAACGGGCCGTCAGACCCTGAAATGACTCCTACACGCAGCATGAGTTGTGCTTCAGACGCTTCTCAATGTGTGCCAGAAAATTTGTGCCTGAATGAGACTCAACATCTGAGACCCTTGAGTTCTGGCCGACTAAATCACCTGCCTTCTTCACTGGAAAGCGCAATGCAACACAGACATGTTCAACACACCTCACCGCTCTTCTCACAGTCATTGTTGCCCCCAATGCAGCAACCCCCAGAACCTCCCATGACCCCCTTGAGTAGTCGTGTTCCTGACTCTCCCTTGCCTACAAGCAACGACCACCAGCACGAATCTCCCATGCCTCTCTTGAGAAATGCACCTTTAGATTCCACCATGTCAATAATGGCCAATTCTCCTACAGAGTCTCCCATGAGTGCTATAGATTGCTATCAGCCTCATTTTTCATCGTCACTACTGAGTCAAGCATCTGAGCCTTCTATGACGATGCACTATTCATCTGCGCAGACAGGAGAGCGTTCTACCCGTGTCCTCAACTCAGAAGGACAGCAGCGATCTGTGCACTTTGTTTGCCCGAAAACTCCGTGTACTTCTCAGCACCGTTCAGATGTCAAGCTTTCATTTCCTAGTCAGTTTCAAGTTGACAGCTTTTCTTCATCTGATTCCTCCATGGTTCAAAATCAATGCACATCTGTTCGTTCATCTGACGTTGCATTTGGCTCTTCGCTATCGCAGTTTGTGGACCATGCTTCGAGCGACTTGTTCCTGGCGCCATCACGCGGCCCCGACCATTTGCAGCATACAGAAAGTCCACCATCGGTGTCCCAAGCCTTCACCGAATCTCCACACCTTCACAATTCATACATGTTGCACCAACGACCGGTTAACCATCACTTCAAAGATATGGAAACTCAAGACAATTTGAGGGAGGTAGAATCCTTGATACCATCTTCTCGAATTAATTTGGTAGGGAATGTAAACGAGACCCATTTCTCAGGATCTGCTTCGCCCCGTGATTGTCACAGCAACGTTGACGTGAGCGCGGGTTTGGTGTACGCCAGAGTACCTGAGGTTGGGCTGCAGGTGAACACTCGCAGCGTTGCCCCTCTTGTGCGCCAGAACTACTCCTTGCCGTCCATGTCCACTCATTATGACGTGACTCCAGACTCCACGTGCTCGCCTGCCAACTTCCACGACACGACATTTAAGTACAACCAAGACTCGAGTAAGTACAGCCCTGAGGCGGTAAAGTACAGCCCTGAGACTGCAGCCAAGTACCCCTTCAGTAACATGGATATGAAATGCTCCTCACGATACCTGGAGCCTTGCAACGCTGTTGACTTACAGCACCAGTCGATGGTGAGCTCTCATAATAATGGGCACCTCGTATCCTCTCAAGCACCCCCACCACCGTCCCCCATGCCTCTGGACCCTTGCCACTACTACACTGCTGCCCCTTATTCTCCTCATGGCCCTCTTCCGGCCCAGCAGCTCATGCCATTCAACTCTCAGTCTGACCACTGCATCGACAGGGATGGTCTGCTCATCGATAAGTTTGATCGCATCTATCAAGACGTGAAGCCTTTTGATCAGGAATATCCGATGCCGGTCCGGCCGACCCAAGTCATTTCTCCTGAACCTGGAGTGGCGCGGCCGCCGAGACTGAAGAAGCCCAAGGAACCGAAGCCTCCTCGAGTTCCCGTGGTGCACAGGTGCAAGGAGTGCGAGCGAGTGTTTAAGAACAGCACGCAGCTCAAGAACCACATGTGGCGACACACTGGTGAGAAGCCCTTCACCTGCGACGAGTGTGGGTCCAAGTTCACCCAGCAGGGAAATTTGAGGGCCCATCGTCGTATCCACACAGGAGAGCGGCCATACGAGTGTCCGATATGCAAGCACTGCTTCACGCAGCTGTCCACCCTCAAGACCCACCAGAAGATACACTCTGATGAGCGCCCTCACAAGTGCACGTTGTGTGAGGCAGCTTTCCGCCAAGTTGCCAACCTCAAAACTCACCAAGTCACTCACACTGGAGAGCGGCCTCACAAATGCGAGATGTGCGATAAAGCTTTCACTCAAAAGTCTAATCTCAAAGCTCACAAAAATCGGGTGCATAATCCGGATGGGTCTTTTTCTGCGAGCAGCCGTCGAGGCAGGAAGAAAAATTTGACAGCCGTCAAGCCGTTCTCGTGTGTGGAGTGCGCAGCAAAGTTTACCATGATGAGTAACCTCAAGATCCACATGAAACTCCATGCGGGGGCACGGAACCACGTGTGCGACATGTGCGGTGCTGCCTTCTCTCAGCGCACGAACCTGAAGGCGCATGTGCAACGCATGCACAATTCTACTCATAAGAAGCTGAAATGTGACGAGTGCCCCTCCAGCTTCCGACTTAAACGATGCCTCAAAGCTCACAAAAGGAAGCGCCACCCTATAAAGAGTCTCAAAATCAAAATTCTAGGGGAGTCTAAGTATTTTATGAGGGAGAGAAGTGGCCCTGACATGATGGAGGACGAGGATGCGGAGGAGGGAGAAGACCGTTCCTACATTGCAGAGCCCATAGTGCAGCTCAAGGAGCCAAAGCAGGAGCCGGCAGATGCTCCAGAAAGTCCTTCACATAACCGCCCCATGGATTATTTTGCATCAGTACCTGGAGAAGAGGAAGATCATTCATATCCAAAAGGAGGCCCTCCGTGCCCCACCAGCATAAAGCAAGAGGAAAAATCAAGTATTCCTGCCATCAATTCTGAACAAGAGACATATATGTCGCAAGGTACGGCCCAAGTTGATGCCAGAGTTGTAACTAATTTCAATGAAAGCTCAGTGGCCTCCCAACCCAGTAATCTCACACCCCAAGCAGCAGACAAGAAAAGCTTTAGTATTGAAGAAGGTCAGCAAATTATCTCGTCGCAATCTCTTGCTGGAATTGCAGGTGCTGGTGCCTGCGACGTGAGTGCTGCGCCTGATCTCAGATGTGTTACTCAGTCCAAAGTCAACTCTGCCATCACGCTTGTTGAAAATATCGTTAATCATTTGGACAGCAATAAGAATTCAACAAAAATTTGCAGCAGCGTTACGAATAAGGGTTTGGAGTCTTGCTTGGTAGGCAACTCGTGCCAAAGTGACGCTTATGGTGGGAAGAAAGACATTAGTTTCGTGCCCACTTCAGGCGACTCGATAGAGAAGGTGACTCAGCAGCTGACGGTGCACTTGGAGAGACTAGCTGAGGAGTTCAAGCAGGACCGTGCCAAGGACGATCAGTTGCAGAAATGCACCTCTGCTCTACAGTCTGAGGGTCTCCCATTAGGGGACCAATGTGAGATAAACGCCACAGGTGACCGAATACGAAATAATTTCTCGGGTGACCATTCAAACAAGGAGTCATCTTGTACCCCCTATAATGCAGCGGGGCATGTGATGTCTCCCCTTCAGTCGTCCGTGAGGAACAGTCCTCCTCCACTGCACTGCCCTCATGGGGAGCAAGCTAGTGACACTGCCTCCCTTCGGTGCCCTGACACCTGTGAGCCGCTGCTGGCGCTTGCAGGAGGGGATGAGGGTGGTGGCAGAGGGATGACTGGTCCGGGAGACTCGCTTCGAGACATTCCCTCTACTTTTCTTTATAAAAGAAGAGGGGATGAAAGGGAAGTGGAAGTAGCACCTCGAGAGCCGGTAGCTCGCGAGCGAGTGGAGGAGGGAGAGATGGATGGAGAGAGAGGAAGTGGCTCAATAAGAAGCAACAGTTGTACCAAAGAAACTTCGCAGTCCACCATGGCAGCGGGCGAGCGGAGCCTCAAAACTGTCTATGCATCAAGCTCGGCGGGGGGCTGTCGTGCCCTGCACCCAGAATCAAACTTTCTTCCAGTGCAATCTAAAAAACACACATAGCGTCAAATTTTTTACTCCCATATGATTATTATTATTATTCAGAATAGCTACGTAGCCTGTGGTAGCCATGTAAGGAGAATTTTTTCCGGATAGTTACTTTGGCTTTTTTATCGTTGTTATTACTAAGTGTGGAAACCTTATTAGCTATAGCTTTTTAAATATGCTACTACAAGTAAAACACTTATCTCTCTAGCTTAAGGATTTTGAGATTGTAATATCACCAGAGTCATGTTGATTCATATAGATCTTTTTACCTCCACATCATTGTTAACCTACTTAATATTAGTTTATGCTATTACTACTACGAATATTATATCTTTTTCGAAATTCCTTTACTTTTACTAGAATTAAGGACCTAGTTCTCTCCTCTCTACTGCTGCGCCTTCGTCAGTTTGTTACGGTTCGCCCTTTGATGACGGTGCTCCCTGAGGTGCGGTATTGTTCAAGTGTGTGGTAGCTGCGATGCCCCTGACACGCGTATGCTCTGAAACTTCCATGCTAGAATATGTGACCTGCGGGGCAATGTCAGTCAATTATAGTCTTCTCATTTATTGGTATATCCTACAAGTTTTCTTCAGAACCTTTTTCAAGCGTACAGTGAACGAATTTTTATGAATCATTTTTGAAATTCGTCGAATGTTTGTTGCACAAAGTGGAAGCGATGATTACTACCCTTGTAACCTCCCTGCCTGCGCAGCAATAAGCAGCTTGCTATCGTGTTATTTTCTCCGAGCCTTTTATGATATTTAAATTCGTAACACAATTCTGTAAGAACCCCTCAAAACTCGCTTCTGGTTTACTATATTTCGTGATAATAAGTCACGTTGCTCTGTCTGATGAGTAGATGATCCAAGTTCTTCAACTGAAGCTTGCCGTCAAATGGGTAATCGGGAATAAATAAAGGGAAACGGCGTGATACACAAAAAAATTGTGTTCGTGATGTATTTTAACTTCCAATGTCTCGATAATTTTAGCCAGTTAAAATGTAGGTGTTGTGCGATTGCGTCGCTACCGCTACGGCACTCCAAAATTCCCTCAGGCAAATGTTGCTGAGGTGCCAAGCCCATTTTATTAATCGCTTGCCTATCATTGCTGTTTGTGTTTAACAACAATGTATTATAGTGAAGCTTCATACGTCCACCCAGTTGTTCACAACTGGTTATTGAAGCTTTTCGACGGGATATTGGTCCGATAGTCATGTGGGTCGTGTAAAATGTTGATTTTGCTAGGGGGACTGTTCAGATCATTGAACAGTCCTGCCTTGCGACTTGCTCTCTCCTCTGCACTCTTATGGAGAGCCCTTGGCAACTGTGAAGTGAACTCTGCTGGTCAACCAGAATACAGGATGCGGCAATATAACTTCCTTTTTCAACAGAAGTCCTTTTCGAAAAAAGGAACTATGTTGCCGCACCCTGTACTTCAGCTATTCCAGTTGCTTGTCACGGTTTCGCTTGTTTTCATTCAGTGGGTAGTTTGTGTGCCAAACATCTTCCATAGGCAATAAACTCGCCGTAAGTCTTGCTTGAATTATCATTGCAATGTTTACTGTTGATGGGCGGTTGGCAACAGCAGAACAGCCCGCCATTGGTCGACCTGTGCCCCGCCCTTCTGTGGTTGGTCAGTGTTGTCACTGGAATTCAGCTAATTCTAGGTTCATCTCACGGTGTCTATTTCCAAAGATTTCATCAATTGTTTTTTGCATTAAATTTATGAGTTTGTTTTGTTTGTTACATTCATTTATTTGTTAACTATTTACAAATATATACAGATATATGAATGACTATAGATACATCTATGCTAGCTACTACTATTTTTCTTACTAGTAAGGCATATAGCTTTAGTTTAAATAGAGCTGCAATTGATGAGCTGCCTACGCTTTATTGCACTTTTTCATATACTTATTAATTAATTACATTTGGATAATCTTAGTAAGGCTATTAATTAAGCTATATATTTAATTCGCTTTGTCCTTGGAAATATTGTTATAGAGGAAACAGTCATTCACTGGACGGTCCCGTCTGTGCTACCAGTTGTACAGTGCTGTGCTGCCGGCTGTACTGTACTGTGCTGTGTCGCCGGCTGTACTGTACCGTGGTGTGCTGTCGGCTGTACCGTGCAGTGCCGTCCGCTGTACCGTGGTGTGCTGTCGGCTGTACCGTGCAGTGCTGCTGGCTGTACTATGCTGTGCTGTCGGCTGTACAGTGCTGTGCTACTGGCTGTACAGTGCTGTGCTGCCGGCTGTACAGTGCTGTGCTGCCGGCTGTACAGTGCTGTGCTGCCGGCTGTACAGTACTGTGCTGCCGCTCTCCCATACATATCCTGTGCAGCCCGCTCGGTCTGCGTGCTGTTCATTTTCCAAGTGCCTATTTCTTCCTTAAGAACGTCGCGATACTAAAGTCAGTCGCGTGCATCTGTAGTTCACAGTTCATTTTATCAAACAGACGCTGCTTCAGAGCGGAGAAACCGTGACTCTGTGAGCACACTGTCCTGATGCTACAGTTCAGCGCCTACCTCAACTTGCCCATTATTTCGATTTTGAAAACAGTCAAAAAATATCACTCCAGCTCAACGCTCTTGACCTTCATAGCAAGAAATGTGCGTGGCGCAAGTAACTGGTGACACAGACGCTTCTAGCATTCAAAAATCTCAAATCGTTTCACATGGAGGTCGAGTCTAAGTTAATGTATAGATAGGTGGGGCAAATTCATTGGACCACGTTGAGAGGTGTCAGTTGGGAATCCATTTCATCGAACTTGTTTTCCCCACAATTCGATGCCATTGTCAACAAGAAGCTTTACTTTTCTAGTTTTCTCTATTGTGGTGGATGTAAATTCATTTGAAGAGCTTGTTCTCAACTTAAGCATTGCGTGAAATTAAATGCGTGCTGTAGCGTCATTTAATTCGTGCTTGAGATCACGCGCCATTGTTAAGTAGGAGTTACTGCAGCGTTGAGCAAGTCGTATTGTTTAGACCTAGCCCTAGCCTTACTGCCTCTTACTCGGCCACACTCCTGTGTCCAGCAGTGCTGGGCAGGTGGTGCAGCATCCAGCACTGCTGACCAGGTGGTGCAGCATCCAGCACTGCTGACCAGGTGGTACAGCATCCAGCACTGCTGACCAGGTGGTACAGCATCTAGCACTGCTGACCAGGTGGTACAGCATCCAGCACTGCTGACCAAGTGGTTCAGCATCCGGTAGACCTAAACAGGTTGCGTTACGTTGCGAGTATTGGCATAGTCCTGAACTAATTCATTCATACATTACATGACCGTGACGGTACCTTTATGGCTGGACTTACACAGCACTACTGTGTAGACTGTGGACGTGGTTACTTTGCTTGTGAATGTTGAACTCTTCTTTTGCGTGGCTGCATCTCTTCTTTAATTTCGAAGATCACAAAATAAGCTCTATTAAGGTTGACGCAAGTCACAAAGTTAGCATCACGAGTACCTGTAATAGTGCTATATTGGCAGTGCTGAAAGTGGTACTGATACAGCTGGTCGTGCTGAGTGTTACTGATACTGCTGGTTGTGTTGAAAGTGGTACTGATACAGTTGGTCCTGCTGAAAGTATTATTGATACTGCGGGTCCTGCTGAAAGTGTTACTGATACAGCTGGTATCCATGGAGGTTGTGGTGCAGCAGCAGCAGCTTAACTCATTAATGCCGACTGGTGAGTACACTTGCCACATCAAAATAGTTGTATTATCTCAAAACTGGCAAGATTATTTTTAGAAATGGAATGTAACATCAACGAGGTGAATACTGAACGTGTTCTGATCAGCTTACAACATCCTACTATGCCTCTTTTGATATTGTATTGACATTATTTAACGTTTTTGATGTCGAAAGTTGGCGGGCTTGTCGGCGTTAATGGGTTGATAGTGAAATGTGATGCCTGTCAGCCTCCGGTCTGCGTCCTGACAGCCTCCGGTCAGCCTCTGGTCTGGCTCTTGTCAGCCTCTGGTCTGGCTCTTGTCAGCCTTCGGTCTGGCTCCTGTCAGCCTTCGGTCTGGCTCCTGTCAGCCTCTGGTCTGGCTCTTGTCAGCCTCTGGTCTGGCTCTTGTCAGCCTCTGGTCTGGCTCCTGTCAGCCTTTGGTCTGGCTCCTGTCAGCCTTTGGTCTGGCTCCTGTCAGCCTTTGGTCTGGCTCCTGTCAGCCTTTGGCCTGGCTCCTGTCAGCTTCCTGTCTGGACCCTCAGAGCTGAGGGCCGTCTGTGATAGGTCTAGCTGACTCCCAGTCACAGCTTCGAGTAAATTTTCTTTCAAAATGTTAACGATTTCAGTTGGACTGAGGTCACTCATTGGTGACACGTGTATCCTCGGTAGAACTTTCAGGCAATAGTGATTCCAATATATCACCAGTAGTGGTTCCAACACACCACCATTAGTAGTTCCAACACACCACTATTAGTGGTTCCAACACACCACTATTAGTGGTTCCAACACACCACTATTACTGGTTCCAGTACATCATCGTTTCTGGTTCCAACGCACCACCATTAGGGATTCCAGCACACCACCATCAGTGGTTCCAGTACACCACCATTAGTGGCTTCAGCACACCACCGTCAATGGTTCCAGCAGTCTGTTTTTTATAATTCTGCCGGATACCACGAAGAGCCGTCAGTAATTGTGGACAGAGCTGCTCGCTCAGTGGTCGGACGGGGGAGAAGTAAACAGAGCTTTCTTGTCTTTATCAGGGATTTGGCTATTGAATTCAATGAATACACGTTCTATATATTTTTCCAGGATTTCGTGTTACACTAGAATATTGTCCATCGTATAAATAAATTGAATGAACGCGTCTGAGTGAGGCTTGGAAGCGAAGTCTGGGCTGCGTAGAGCACACTGGTTTGTAAAGATTCGAAGATTTCCAGGGTTAACATTAAACTACCAGTCTAATGAACTGGAATTAACCTCGGGCTGCGCCCGACTTCCAGGCTTAACAGTAGAGTTAGCTCCAGAAGGAATGCAATGCCTGTAACTTCTATTCTTATTGTTCGTGTACTGGCAAGCGTACCCGCCTGTAGAATGCTAATGTAGTTGGGCGTGTGAACTGCCGGGCGATTGTGTGATTTTATTCAATGTGTAGCTATTAACAAATGGTGCTCCAAATGCGAATGCAAAATAAACGCATGTCTCTTTTATTGTTGGATTTTTATGATACATTCGTCTTGGCTATCTTTGATTGACTTTGCTTATACTTCACCTACTTTAACATTTCAAGTAGTCAAACTGCAGTCATATAAACTTTAATTAAATACAATACGGTGGCATTACTGGAGGCTTTATAATCTCAGTCACTAAAGTAAACATTAAGGTGTAAATTATGTAGCTTAGTGCATCAAATTATCTTCTTATGCTATTAACAGATTCTCTTGCTTTCAACTCTTCCAGTTATCATACGTTTTATGGAAGTTTCGTAGTTCTGCGGTGAGCTTAGGTAAGTCATTTTGTGATGACTTTATGCCAGGTCTGTGTACGGTCTAGCTGGGTGGGGTGATGTGAAGGTGTAACATGTTGGTGACATTGCGAGCAGGCGTATCTGTGCTACGCTCCAGCATCTGTTGGTGACATTGCGAGCAGGCGTATCTGTGCTATGCTCCAGCATCTGTTGGTAACATTGTGAGCAGGCGTATCTGTGCTACGCTCCAGGATCTGTTGGTGACATTGCAAGCAAGCGTATCTGTGCTACGCTCCAGCATCTGTTGGTAACATTGTGAGCAGGCGTATCTGTGCTACGCTCCAGGATCTGTTGGTGACATTGCAAGCAAGCGTATCTGTGCTACGCTCCAGGATCTGTTGGTGACATTGCAAGCAAGCGTATCTGTGCTACGTTCCAGCATCTGTTGGTGACATTGTGAGCAGGCGTATCTGTGCTACGTTCCAACATCTGTTGGTGACATTGTGAGCAGGCGTATCTGTGCTACGCTCCAGGATCTGTTGGTGACATTGCAAGCAAGCGTATCTGTGCTACGCTCCAGCATCTGTTGGTGACATTGCGAGCATTCATATCTTTGCTACGCTCGAGCATCTATTGGTGGCATTGCGAGCAGGCGTATCTGTAGGGAAAAATTTCCCGCATTTTATGTGTTGCGGAACATGACGCTCTCGTCTGTGCGTGAGTACAAACCAGCTGACGAATATATTTATATATCTAGTTTTGATGTCTCACGTGAATTTAGTTCGTATATATAACATCTTTGCTTTTCTTCCTATTGTGCCGCGACTGATATTAAATTCACGAATTCTAATTTTGAATATTTT
The DNA here is from genome assembly GCA_006783055.1 of Trinorchestia longiramus. Classification (NCBI taxonomy): domain Eukaryota; kingdom Metazoa; phylum Arthropoda; class Malacostraca; order Amphipoda; family Talitridae; genus Trinorchestia; species Trinorchestia longiramus. The sequence continues at coordinate 75,905 of VCRD01002694.1, forward strand.
CCTGTTCAATGAAACAACAGTTAAATTCGTATCTGTTTATTTGTACTTCTTTTGAAAGGTCTCTGATGTTATGACTGGTGTAATTCTGTTTCATAAATTAGCTACGTTTCGGATAACGCCTGCTTCTTTCATAAAGGAAGCTACCTACTAAGTAGAGTAGTTACCTACTGTGTAAAATGGCTGCCTACTGACTAGAATGGCAACCTTCTGAGCGGAGTGACCTCTACTTTAACAAAGGAACTGTGTTGCATCTAAATCTTGCTCCGTAAATCCTTCGCTGCCTGTAGTCTCGCATCGCCTACTTTCTGTACAGGAATCACAATTGTTACCTGCGTTGTCGTCTGTAGAAAGAAATAAAAGTTGTTACCTCTTTAAGAGTCTCATTCTTAAGCTTAAAGTGACGGTTTAATTTGATTTTCCAATACACTGCTTTACCTATTAATATTGTACTCAGTCGAGTGTATCGCTTCACTGACATCTCTTCTCTAAATTAGATCGTTCCTCTTCTTGTATTCCGACCTATGCAACGCGCTTCTCTTACTGTAAGTTATCTGTTAAAAAGTTTGCGCTGGTTAGTGTTGGTGAAACACTCCTTGCTTATCGGCCACCAACATGAACAACCTTAGTTTGTTGCAGAGATCCATTTGGGTGTTTTTCATACGTAGCCTTGCGTTAGAGACTCTGTTGTCTCCAAATTGTTTTTCCTCTTCGTCGTTAAGCTGATCATCAAGTTGTTATCCCTGGTTTTAGGTCATAATTCAGCATTGTAGCTAGATTCAGTATGTGGCGTTGGCAGATCAATCAAACTCAAACTTAACTGAAGGGTTCGAGTTCGAATGGCCGCTGATAGAACTTATATCCAAAATACCCAAATTTTGTTGTATTTTTCTCTACCTCCACAGTTTCTTGTGGCTCTCATCTCTTGGAACAAACAAGCCATAGTCAAGATACCCTCGTATCTTGGATACGAAAGTACGGGTTGCTTTCTGTGACGTGACGTGCCGTGTGTTGCGAGTTGTGGTAGTTCTGTTCTCCCTTTGTTAGTGAAATATTTTGCTGTTTGGTGTGAGAACTGCGCTTCATGTCAAAAAAATGAGATGCTGAACCTTTATGTGTACTGTGGCCCAACACCGCCTATGCAATGTTTTAGAACTGTCATTAACTGTTGACGGATATCTAGCGCTTGTCGTGTACAACTTTGAGACATTTCGCAATTTTTTCTCCTGAAGTTCTTGTGATGTTGAAACTGTAGCCATGTTTAATTAGAATGGCCGACAGCTGCGGCATTTTATAGCCCAATGCGTGAGTGATGTTCACAGGAAGAATTCTCAGACTTGTGACTGCTGAATGATTTCGGCACGCATTAATAAGCCCTCTAATCTGAACACAATTTCAGGAGATTTGATAATTCGTGTGTGTTGTGCGCGATTTACGACACAATGTGAACTGCTGACATGGTGTCTGATGTGCCTTTTTGGTTTCTGACTTTTGAAAGCTTGTTGACAAGCTTGTTGTGTGACTACAGGTGTCAAGTATTCCATGTGTGCCCACTGCGTGATGTTGACATTCCCTTGCTGCGTGCCGTGCGTTGTACAACAACTTGCGTGCCGTGCGTTGTACAACAACTTGCTGCGTGCCG